>VWZY01006119.1:274841-306686 GCA_013399075.1 Chloroceryle aenea | reverse complement strand
GTCAGGACAGAGAGGTAGAAATGTAACTTCTTCCAAATCTGAGACAAACAAACTTTTCCATTCTACACAAAGAGGATAAGAAGCCCAACAATCAGATGCAATGCAATCTTACCAAATTTGTGAGGTAAATCCATTGTTTAGTCTTACCAGTAGGTTCATACCATATGGCCATTGGTGGTAATGTTTCCAGCAAGGGGCAGGAAATCTCAAAATGTCACAGGTAGTTGGTATTAGAAGATGTCCCTTTCTTCTTTATTTTGCCTACATTTTGCCTACATAGAATCATAGAATGGTAGAGAGTGGAAGGGACCTCTGGAGATCATTGAGTCCAATCCCCCTGCCAGAGCAGGATCACTCAGGCACACAGGAATGTGCCCAGATGTGTTTTGAAAGTCTCTAGAGAAGGAAACTCCACAACCTCACTGGGCAGCCTGCTCCAGGCTCAGTCACTTATCTTTTCAGCTTTCCGTTGTCTCTTGAACTGGGGAGACCAGAACTGGACACAATACTCCAGATGTGGTCTCACTAGGGCAGAGTAGTGGGGGAGAAGAACCTCACTCAACCTGCTGGCCACACTCTTCTTTATGCACCCCAGGATACCACTGGCCTTCTTGGCCACCAAGCCTCCATTCTTCTCTGTGGAGCTGCCTTCCAGCAGATCTACCCATAACCTGTACTGGTGCATGGTGTTATTCTTCCCCAGGTGTAGAACTCTACACTTATTCTCATTGAACTTCATTACATTCCCCTTTTCCCAGCTCTCCAGTCTGTCTCACTGAATGGCAGCACAGCCTTCTGGTGTATCAGCCACTCCTCCCAGTTTTATATCATCAGCAGACTTGCTGAGAGCACACTCTCCCTTCATCCAGGTTGTTGGTGAAGATGTTTAATCAGACTGGACCCAGTACTGACCCCTGGGGAACACTGATAGCTACAGGTCACCAGCTGGACTCTGTGCCACTGATCACAACCCTCTGAGCTCTATATCTACATCATCTGCCCAGAGATATTACAACTGAAGTTATGACATGTACTTCAAATTTTTTTTTTTGAAGAGCCTTACTGCAAATAAGCTAAATAACAAGTCCATTTCACCTGTTATCTCTAATTGTAAGAAAGATTAGTCTAAAGATTAATAAATGCTTTAAAAACAGTAAGGTCCCAAAATACTTATTTGAAGACAGTTTTATCACACATTTTATAAATGGAAAAACTGTAAAATATCATCTAACAAAAGACTGTATAAGATATATGTAACCACTGTTGAACATTTACCCTAAAAGGACTTTTCTAAGGTCATATAGTAAGTGAAAGCTAAGAATAAAGAGAAGGCAATCCATCAGTCCAGAATAACCACATCAAAGAATTACTCCCCAAAAATTGTAAAGCAATGCTGGGAGGCATCAAACAACATGACCACAATAATTCCTGTTCGAAGACAAGTTTACTGTAAGGAAAAGAGAAAAAAAAAATGTTTTAGGAATCCTCAAGTATCAAAACCATCTTGTTTTTTTATTTCTGTTAGAAAATCTCAGAAGTAATCTTCATTTCCTCTAACTGTCATTGTTCACCAAAAAAGCTAGTAGCTGTTATTCTACAATTGTATAAACTAAATTCCAAAATCTGTGGTGGGAGAGCATATACAGAATATTACTATGGAATTTAACTGAGAACTTTGTAACCTGTGAACAAACATTCAGCAAGTCATTTCTAAATTATTTCCATCTGCACAGTAAGACTATTTCATACACTATCATTACCCATTCAACTACACTTATGTGATAATGCAACAATTCTACATTCCTGAAACTCAGTTTCAAATAACTGACTTCAAAGAGATAGTAAAGGAAAATGAACAATGTATTTTCTTTACCTGAATTAGCCAGAGGCACAGGGAGAGGTAGGCTTCATCCCCTCACAAGACTATGTGCACTGTTTTTTCACTTGTGGCTTTCACAAAGAACCATGATATTCTGAGCCAGTAAGCACATGGAATTTTTATCCATGTACTATAAAATATTACCTGTATATCAATAGTTCAACATTAGCGATGGAAACAATTGCTTAACCTTACCTTGAAAACAGTCCATTTCTGAAAATGAGAAAATGGGGATAGCTGCTTTTGGAATTTCTGCCACTTGTGAAAGTTTTATACTCATTCTTTTACTTTTTTTTTACTTTTTTTTTCTTTTGAAAGATACAGTAACAGAAAAGAAACCCTGAAAATGTCTTCCATTGCTCTGGTAATAACTGTTCTACAGTGAATTAAGTGAATATCTTCTGTGTATTTAACAGCTTCCGATTCAATCTATTTTAGCTTTCTCTGTTCCCTAACTGCAGATTGCTGGCTGGTGTAAAAGGGAGTTAATTAGCTATAAATACCAAACAACACCCAAATAAAGAGGATCATTATTAACATACAGTGAACAGCTGTGCCATTTGACAAACTGGGGTTGCTTCTAGCAGTGCTTCTATCCAAACGTTCTCTAGACTGGAGAAGGCTTTTCTCTTTACATGATTGGCTTTCATGAAAACCGAATCTGTTCTGTGCATGGAAGACTAAGAGGGAAATTAGCTATATTTTTCTAAGGCAAGAATAAAGTTTGTATTAGATTGCATTAATAATAATTTATTCACTAACCACCACAGAAGTAGTACCATAATTGAAGGAATTAGTACGGGAAGAGATAATTAGATTGTGATAGGGAATAAAAATATTGCTGGATGACTTTTTTATTTATTATTATCACAATTAAAAAATATTACTTTGTTTACTTCACTAAATTGAGAGCTATTGAAAAATATTAGATCCATGACTACAGAATGCAAGACTGTCATACTTCCTCTGCTGAAATGCTGTAAACTAGAGTTAGAAGGGGAGGTATGAAAAAGCAAATTTTGAGAATTAATTTTTCAGGAATATTCATTACAAATATATTTTCTATTTTCAGAAGTGATTTATCATACAGAAATCTGATGTTAACCTGAAATTAGTAAAATACAAATTGTCCCATGAATAAAAAGTGGAAGATGAAATCAATATAAAGCAGCTATCAGAGCTTTAATTTCCTATGCTCACTGATATCCTTGACTCCTGAAAGTTTCATCATGGGTGTCTTACTAATGAGATCTAGCTTACACTACCGAAATTGCACCTCAAATCCAGACATTATGTAAGAAATCACATAAACAGATTTCAAAATGCACTGGAGTCATAGATCCAATTAACTGCCAGATGTTCTGAGTCATAATCACTCTCCTCATTTCAAATCCACCACTAGTATCAGAACTTATTAAAGATTAGTTTCAATCCTATTTGATAAACTGCTTGAAGACTGGCTTTTTCTGGTTTATGCACAAAACTATCTGGAATCGACTGGAATGTTGCAGATCGTCTCACCAAACAGTGATCAGACATTTCAAGTTTTTCAGCTACAGCTACTGACCTGAGCTATGAAACCGAGATGTAGAAACCTCTCTCTTGTATAGCTGAATTTCTGAGCAATCCAGTTATAATGCTGCTCTCTTAGGTGCCAGACTGACTTTGTGCATCAGCAGAGTAAATTCTGAATAAAAGGCTGTTAATTCCACACTACAATTTCAGCACAGAATAGAGTGATTTACCTGTGTGATACTGTTGATATGAACAACTTGTTCATATTCACAGTGCAATCAACACACACCCATAATCATTGATATTCTAGGTAATACGTCTCTAATTTAGATTAAAAAATAAATAAATCCTGGAAGACTGTGATAGAAAATTAAAATGAAATTAAAAGTCATCATATTCACTTGGACTTCAGCTGTCATAACATATCCTAATTTGGGGACTTACTCATACGTAAGTTTTCTATTTCTTTTGAACCAGACTGGGCATTTTCAAGTTATGGGAGTTATTTTCAGACAAGGAAAACTCTTGTTGATGGATTTTTCATAGCAAAAGTTGGTATTAGACTTTTTAATGTATCATTAAGTTATATAATTACAAATGCACAAAATATAATCTCTTATGTTTTCTCCCTCTGGTATTTGTAGTAAGCATGTGTGTGAATACGAGTACAGAATTTCAGTGTAATAGAGATCTCACTTAGCAAAATGCTAAAAGCTTCAATGGATACTTTTGACAATCTTTCCACAGACAGAGAAGAGAATTCATCATATTATTAGTATTCACAGGATTTACCCACACAGCTCTCCCATGTGAGACAGAAGGAATTTACCCTTGAGAAAAGATATGGTAAAGGTTAATATCATCCATATGTGGGATTTTACTGTAATGCCCTTACAAAACAAACTGTGGAGGTCAAACCAACCAACCATACAACCAGGAATTGTGAAAATAACACCTCAATTTTCCCAATCTAGCTATTTTCTTTCCTGCAAAAATTGTCATTCAGGTACTGGGAACAGGAAAAGAAAATCCCCAGTTTTAAGGCAGCATGTCAAGCTTCAAGCAGCAGTCCAGAGGATACAATATTTTTAATATAATCTTTTTCCCAATGACTTTTGCCTCATAATGAAGAGATATTTTCTATATTTCTGTCCCATGTTTTTCCACTTATTACATTATATCTGTACAAAACATAAGTCTGTTTCATTACATTAATTTCTCTTCATCAACATTAACACTTTTCTAGAGGACCCAACATGTAGAAAATGCTTCTGGAACCAAATAAGCTGTGATTACACTTACTACTGAAATTATTTCAGATGCAACTCAAAATGTTAGCTATGGTTTTAGGAGTGTGAAGTTTTCTTAGGTTGGTATTTGATTTTTGAAATATAGCAGAGGAAAAAAAAGATATCTAATAAATGACCTTTTGCTTTCAAGTGATCTGCAAAGCCTGAACCTGAAAATATTCAGGTATGAGGTTCAGATGCATAATTACTCATTATATTACTACTCAACTTTCAGAAATGTAGACTTGAAATAGAAGCCTAAAAATTGTTAATCAAGCTGTAGCTCTTTGACTGATGTATGGATTATTGCACCACTAATGAAAGGTCCAGGAGTTAGCACTTTGCTGACAATTTGATGCAGGAATGAGAAGAGAATTTCAGCCCTTGAACCAAGCTGCACTGTATGTGCAATGTTGACAGGGTAACATAGGTAGGTAGGATGTTAAGGAATCACAAGGAAAAACTGCCAAGTGTGTGGGCATGTTTTATTTTCTTGATCCCCAAATGTACATTATTCTTTGGTATTTTGATATCACAGTAGGTTACACAGAAATTAGTCATGAGAATGTTTTGCCTAATCATAATTATTAAAGGACAGAGATGAACAATAAAAGTGAAAAGAAAATGTGTCTGCTGATGAGGCACAGCATAAAAGAACATAGTGTTTTCTACGTGACACTGATAGAAACAGAATTTTCAAGTTTTGAGTCTAACCTGCTCTCCTGCAAATAGTGTTGTATCAAAAGTAATTATTTATCTATTGGCATTTCAGTAACAACATAAAGCAAAATAATTTAAGTGTAAAACTTAACTAGTACCAGCCATTTAGAATGGTTAGCATTAGTTAATAATGAAAGAAAAATAGAACAACCTTTGCTATTACTTAATTCAGTTATTTGAACATGGCATGAAATAAACCAAAATGTAAAGGAGCAGCATTACTACATGATGGAGTGTTTTTTATCGAAATATTTCTTAAGGCACTTAGTACATTGCAGATTGTATTTTGAAACTCGAGACAGATACTCAGTGCCTGGGAAAATGCTGGGGTTTGTATTTACAAATAAAACCACTGTAAATGTAATACTGTGTATGTTTGAAATAACAGCAATATACATAGTAGCAATATGTCTAATAGCAACAATATTTAACTAATTTCCAACACAGTGTCTGCACAGCCATGGCCAACAAGTTGTTGGCACTTGCAGAGTGGATGCTGCTATTGAGCTCTGAAGCAATGAAACAGTGTTCCTGACTTGACATATGGAAAAACTTTTTCAGCATGAGGACAGTCAAGCATTGGATCAGGTGGCAGTGCTGTCCCCTTCCTGGCAGGTTTTCAGGACCTGGCTTGGTAAAGTCCTAAGCAACCTAAAATGACCTCATAGCTGATGCTGCTTGAAGCAGGAGGCAGGTCTCTGACTCAAAACCTCCTGACATTCCTTCCTGCTGAAATTACCCGAGGATTTTATGTTAAATGTGATAAAAATAGGTATCCTAGAAAACGATGCATATATTAACAACTTCTATTTGGCAAATAAAAGGAATTTCTAAAGACAAAAGGAGAAAAGGGAAAACTGGAAGGACTGAAATATAGACAATTTTCAAGTAGGAAAACCTGAAGACATAAGTATGTAGGAATTATTAGATGACACAAACTTAAATCTTTCACAGATCTGTATAAAACTCTGTATACATTTTATAAATCTGACATTTACAAAGTGATAAAAACTAGAGTCAGTCTAAACTAAATTTATTCTGCTGAGGATTACATGAAGAAATGACAGCTCTTATTTAAAAAAAAAAAAGAGAGAGAAAACAAAAACCCAAGTAAAAGAACAGCCTACATCTGTTGTATATGTTTTTGGGTTTGGTTTGTTTTTTTTTCCTACAGAAGAACTGAGGAAGGGTTACATTGGTAATAAAGGACTAGACTGCAAAATTAATAAAGGAGTAAGTTCCTTTCTACTACTGGAATGATATAATGTTAGCCATTCTTAATATCATTCAAAAGCTCTATGAAACAAAATGCATGATAGAAATTTCCCTACTGAGGGCAACTTGGATTTCCTCCTTTTGGGACTGTCATAAGAACAAGAGAAATTTCAATGCACGTCAAAAGTGATTTAAGAGAAAATTTTCAAGTCCTTTTGGACATACAAACTATATTTGATATGAAGTGTGATCTAGTAGAAATGCATTTTTTATCATAAGAAAGTAAGGTGAAAATACAGGTCATGACATGGAGAACTGCTTTTATACCCCTCTGAGTGCATGAGTTGTTTCTAATGCAAATAGTTCCATTATGTCAATATGTATATATTATTAATAAATGAATAGTTCTGTGAAAAATTAGATCTTATATAGTTTAAGAAATGCATTTCAATAATGATAGATCAAACAGGTTTAACAGATCCCATTATAAAATAGCTTCCTATTTAATTAGCTGTGTTCTGAACATTTTATGTAGTTGTATTTTAGTTAAGACAATATACTTTGTGGAATGAAAATTATCTTTGGTTAAAATAATACACATGGACCAGAACATTCCCTGCTTATCTGTGGATAAGGAAGATATTTAGTACATAAATTCCTGTGAAGCAAATGTGAAGACTGGCACTATTTTTTTCTTCCTTAATGATATCATGCAAGAAAATACCATAATTCAGCATGCTGAGAAGATTCAGTGTAAGAGTGAGAGGACTCAGGACAAATAAGGTTGTCTACATAGACCTGACATACTCAATAATCCTCTAGGATTATTGTTTAAGACAAGGCTGTTTTCCTGTATCACTGTGAAATTTAATTTTCCCTTACTACTTACACCATTCCTAAAATATTTCCAATCCAATTTACACTGTACAAATACTATGCACAATGTGTAACAATTATATGTGTATAAACTTCTAAAAGAATCAAAGTTTCTTTGGGGAGATTACAAGACTTACTCAAACTGTTATTCTTTCAAGAGTTTTTTTTCTGGATATTTTTTTTAATATTAGTGTTATTTTTAATAAAAAAAAATCTTCTTTGGCATTTTAATAAAAACCTTAAAGCTGGTGCTTGAGTGGTGTTGCAGTCCATGTAGAATATCCTGCAATTTTTAAAAGAATTTTATACTTTAAGAGAGTGACGCTATTTGTGTCAATGGTTCACAAAATAATGCTTTTAAGAAAAATTGGAAACCCACAGAACAAAAGTAAGACCATCATCAAGTGACATGAAAAAAGCAATAAATTAAAACCTTTTTACAAGTCATTCTTTTCATATTTTATTTCTTATTCAGTAAATCAGCAATTCATGGATTTTCACCTGTAAAATACCGCTGCAGGAAATTGCTCAATGTGAATTATAGAGAGAACAGTTTAGTTAATTAAAAGTTTGACTAAGTAACAAGTAAGTTAGACAACTAAATCCCTATTTCAAAATAATTTATCCACTTAGCCTGTCTCATGAAAAATTAATGGAAAAAGACTCACATAGACTTCAAATCACTTTTACAGATATGGTTTGGTTGGTTTTAAATGTGTTTTACCAAACCTCATTTTATTTTTTAAACTAAATAATATAATATCCAAAGGCTTTTTAAGATTATGTCACCTTATTTTGAACGGTTCCATGTCTATTCTCAAAGACAAAATATGGCAAGGAAAAACCCAGTGACAGTCTAATTAATATTGGTGCATCAAGATTCTAATTAAATGACATATATACAGTGCTCCATTTCTTGAATTCTCTATATCATAGAAAGTCTGAAAATTGTTTTTCTCCATTACAGAGAGTCACATTTATTAATGCAATGGTTATATAAAGGTTATGTGTTAGAAAAATGGAAAAGAGTAAACAACTGTTTGCATTCAGAGTTAAATGCACTGTATGATTAAAAAAAATAATATGGTTTTATTCCACTGCTTCCCCTCTGGCAGAAATTTTATATTATATATAATAAACTTTTGTACAGATTTTATGCTTAGTAGTTTTGTAATTTATAGACAGTCAGCTCTTAGAAGAAAAAAAAATGTTGGGAAATAAAAACTTCTATAATCATAGACAGAAACTTAAACTATGTAGAGAACTAGAAAAATAAGTGAACAGCAATCATCAAGGTTCACCTCAGAGTGAAACTGTTTGTCTGAGAAATTGTAATGCTGGGGGTTTGATCACTCAATTAAGCTTTATCTGTTCTACTGCTGCACTATAATTAAAAAATTCTGAAAGTATTGTAGAAATATAGATAATTATATGCAATTTAAAAATTTATCTGAAAAATTATAACCAAATGTTGGCAAATAGAAAAGTAGCTATGTTTGCAGTTTTTAAGGAAAGTGAAATATAACTTCTTATAGTAACATCTATCTAATCTATAATTAATATTTTTGTTTTAAATACCTATCCCATAAAAAAGAAAACTGACCCACAAAAAAAGACATTTCATCCCAAAAGCTTGTCTCTTTTTTATCTATATCAGATGATCAGATAAGACATATTACCTCTCCTTACAAATCTTGACTCATTTGTTTTTTAAAGCTCTAGCCTACCTTCTATTTAGAGCTTCCAGATACTTCAGATTATGTCATCAAATTTTAGTCCTTTACCATATCAATCAACTTACTGTTTTGGTTAAAGCAACAATTGACACATTTAAGCTAGTGATAAACCCTTTTTCCCTCAGACACTATTTACTGCTGCCAGCCAGGAGAAGGGAAGGAGGAGCCTAGCTGGTAGCTCTAGGGAGGAGCTTGGGAAGGCAGAAGTCTAGTGAAGCTGGCTACCTGTCAGAAAAGGTGTAAGCCAGGATGACTAGGGTGGCTGAGATCATGACACAGAACCATTACAATTTGATAAGAATGTAAGCTTGTTCTTATCTAAGGAGTTTGCTATCATGTGTTTAGAACTGTGTTGCTACTGTCAAATTACAATAGTACCATCATTTCTTTAAGTAGACTGTTGTTGTTATGGTCGACATTAGCTTCACTGTGGGCAGCTTGGTTTGACTTGGTAAATTCTGTTAACTCTGGGACTTCCACATTATTCTTGTAAGGAGACAGTCCTCATGTGACAGAAATGTCACAGGATTCTATGAGCCCTCCATTAGTCCTCTACTCTGCAGCTGTCCCTGTTTCAGGCTCATCAGCTTTTGATAAGTTTTTCACTAGTCTCCCTATCTCTTTGCATCCTAAGTGAGAAGATGTATCTTCCAGTTCATTTGTATGCAGTATAAAACCCTCTCAATTTTTTGTAAAAAGAAATATAATTGGCTTACTTCCCTTGATTCAACTGAAAACTGCAAAACTGTGCTTGGAGCCAGCATTTTCCTTTAGGAAGACATCCACTGCTTAGAATGAAATGCTGTGCAGTTGTTCTTCACACTTCCTGAAAGCTTCACTGTTCTATTTCTCACTCAAAGTATTTCTTAGTTTGATATTCTTCTGGCAATGTGTGATGTTTCAGTTAGATTGAAGAATTATTCTCAAATAAAAAAGGTTCCAAACAGGAAGGCTCAGCATTTCAGTCTTACTATGTAGCAAGAACAGAGGCAAATAAAGCAATATTATTTGAAAAAAATATGCTTATATTTGTAAAATAAACATGAAGCCAATTAATTTGTCATCTATGCAGAATGGACTGAAACAAACTGGGTTTTTTAAATCAACTTTTAAATAATTTTCATTATGACCTTACTGACTAAGTGTAGAGATTTTCTGAAATGTTAGTAGGAGTGGTACTTGAAATTTGAATTACATTACTGCAAAGACACAAGACAAAAAGAGAAGCCAGAAAAATAGGATCAAAAGATGAAAAAAAGACATAAAATTAAGTCACAGGAAATAGCAAAAACTACACACAAACTATAAAAATATATACAATGTATGTGTTTACTTCCTCCTACTGGAGGGAGACTTTTATTTTGTTACATTCAGTGAAATCTAGCATTTTGTTATGAAAAAAGAGATGCTTGAACTGTGGAGTCATACCATACCATGGGAAAGCCCATGAAAAAGGAATTTTCTTTATTATATCTCTATTTATATTAGTTGTAGCCACCTGTGTTATGTGAGGATTTATAGTGGAGCATTGCATATCCAGGTAAAATGCAGCACAAATTACTTGGGAAACCCAGAATTTACAGCAGCTGAGATGACCTAAAGGCTGTGGTGTGCACGTATGGCTTACAAAACAAGCCAACCGCAGAGAGATTTGCATGTACCCAAAGTTGAAATACAGATGAGCAAATATACATAAAATTTCCCTGGAAAAGTTAGGATTTGTTTCTATTTTTTTTTTCTTAAAAATATAAAGCAAATATAAAGAAAACACTTCAGCATAGGAAAATTTTTAAAGTAGGAAACACTTCTTATTTTGCAACTTTAGAAACATGAAGTATTCAATCATAGTGGCACAGAACATGAAAACAATTACAGTAGGTCAATATCAAAACAATACATGCAAAATCAAACAATGCATGCTAAAACAAACAACAACAAAAATACCCAAAAAAACCCTCATAATCTCTCTGAAAACAATAATTCCACCCTTTGTGATGTCCTCTGTGCCAAGGCCACAAATACAATAAGGCTTATATTCCATCCCTTGGTTGTCTCCCTGTCATCTCATTGTTTGTGGAAAACATGTAAGATAGCTGCGTCTTTGCTTAAAATCCCTTTGATTTTCTTTGACCTAAGCTTGAGTTAATGAAGGTCTGCAAGGAATCATCAAAACAAGTTTCTGTGCATACTGGAATAAACTGAAATGCCCTCTCTCTGTTTTAGGAATGTCCTAGATATAATAAAGGTATTTGTGCTACAATTGCATTATACAGGAACACACAACATATCTCAGCCACATCGAACCAGTTAATCTTTATCTCAGGCAGATGAAAGACTTTGGCGTAAGAGCTGAATTTTTGCCACAGTTTTGTCTTTTAAAACATTCTGGAACTAGAGGAAAGCACAACAAAAATGTCCCTAACATCTCACAGTGCCTACAGATTACCAGTGAGAGAACAGCATTCTACACTCTGCACTGGTTTTTCACTATATACACTGACACAAGTAGAACTAAAACATGCTGATTAAAATACAAACAAAGCATATTCTTCTTTGCCAAACTAGGGTCTAAACCAAAAAAGTTAAAAAATAGAGTCAGAAATAACAGAATATCCAAATGTACTACTAAATTGATATGATTAATTAATATTACTTATGCAAAGTTATTTGTTTAAATGTATTTATTTAAAATATTTAACCAGGAAATTACCATCAAGATTAAAAGAATTACACTTAGCCTACAGCACTAACATGATAACATTTCCAGTATCTAGAGGCTAAAAATTTACATAAGGGATAAAACTAAGCACTGTGGATATTAGTGAGCAAAGAGCAATGTGCATGTCACTGAAAATGAAGGATTTATTATGGATGTTACAAGAATAACTTTCTCACATGAAGAAAACAAGGCAAAGAGTATAATTCATATGAAGGAGTAAAGGTGCTGTCAAGAAATGTCTCCAAAGCAGTAGTTAAATACATGAAGATACAGTGCAAAGCCTTCTGGAAAGTGCCAAATGGCACCAATGAGGAACTTAATTAAAACTTCTATCTTGAAAAGATAATTTCATCAATGAAGTCTTTTTCTTCATGACACGTTTGTGTCCCCTCTATGACACTGTACTGGCTAATCTCGTCATTCAAAGAAACATACTAAGTCACTGGAAAGCTAATAGAAATATTGGCAAGAGCTGGCCTTCTAAAAGGGAAGAAGTGTTCAGTCTGGCATTTGCCTCAGTGCTCAGAGTATTAAAAGCATGAGTTTCTGGCTCCTTTTTTTGCAGTCCGGAGAGAAAGAATTTGTAGTCACAGTGGTTAAAATGTAAGTTCACCATGATTGCTGTGTTCCTGAATAACACATCTTTTTATAATGGTTTGATCACTTAACAGTTCTGAGTAGATGAGAAAAAATTTAGTATAGGTATTCTTATATCAAGAGGAAGGAAAAAAAAAAAATTAAAAAAAAAAATCAGTATCATTTTGCTAAGGCCCCAAATTGTTTCTTTTGAGACTAATCTTGCTTGCAATTGTCTGTACCTGGCCTTGCAGACTTACCCTGTATTACCCAGGAATTCCATTCTAAGTTTTTTCATTTATGTTGAAAAATGCTGTCACTGCTTACTCTGCAAATGACATTTTTCCCTTTCAAGTCACTATTAGGCCATTAAAAATTGAAGAGTATGAAGGGTATGAAGAGTACATACTGTGCTATTAGACAGAATATGTTTTACATAAAAACTTTTGGTCTGACACAGTATGGCTACTTTTCTGTTCAAATGTTCACAAACCCGCTAATGAGCAGTAGGATGAAAGTGGTAATGACAGCGAAGTAATGCTGAAATGCAGGAACTAAGACAATCAGAGTTTGTACAATAATATAAAACTGTAAAGCCATAAAAAATGTTTAAGTCTTTGATAAGAAATAGCTCGGGTTCAATTGTATATTCATACAATTAAAATTTTCAAATTATGTTTCTTCAGACTGGAAATTTTAGCCTATGAGGAAAGAGTGAAACTTGTGCACAGTGGAAGAGAAAAAGGAATACAGTTAATACGTGTTACCAAATGCAAGAGTGTGATTTGTAGATAACTGGTAATAAAGGACTCTGAAGACCTGTGAGCAAGATATTACTGTAAAAGGTGTCCACCAACAAATTTGGACACATATAAACAAAGCTTGGTTATAGTCACTTAGAGCTGCAAGTATATCAAACACAATGCAAATTCAGAATTCTCCCTGAGGACTGTAGTTCATGTTTTTACAGTGGCTTAGAAGTAAAGGATCGAGCTCCCTCTTCTTCAGCTTTGCAAAACAGGTAAAATACAATTCCACTGGCATATTACCTATAAATACTTAACTGTCAGACAAAGTAACAAAAGTTTCTGATCCAAATGTGTTATGATGCCAGTCTCTAAACTTTGCACTTTACTTTTCAGCTAGCATACAAGTTTACAGTTTTCTCAATACAAATTACAATTGCAGTTTACTAAAGAGTTAACCTCTTGAAGGTAATTCAATTGCAAATTCAAGTACATTATGTTCAGTAACTTTTTCACTGCATGTCATGTACCTCATATATAGTAAAATTAAGATCACAATGTACTTTCCTACTTTTTTCATTGTTGGCATATACTGAATAATCCACTTTCTCAGAAATTGCCTATGAGAAACCACAGTATAAGAAAAATGGAAACCTGGACTCTTCCTCTATTGCTTTTCCTTAACAAATTGTTTCAAACTAAGATAATAAATTTTACTTATCTCTCTGTCAAGAAGATCCCTTCTTCATTAACATTAAACTATGTAACTGCTATTTGGCACGGTTTTTTGTAACCTAAATAATGACCTGAGTCATTTCATCACTGCTACCCTAGGGCATGATGAACATACAACATTTTTTTTAACATAGCAGACAAATCCCAATTTAAACATAGATATAAATTACTAAGTAGTACTTGTATAACATAAAATTTCCTGAGACTGGTTCCAAATGATATAAATCACTTATTTTAACAGGTTGGGTTTCTTTTTTTTCTGTCAGTTCTGTTTCTCCTGACTGTGTTCATGTAATTGTAACACAATACTGTATTTGGATAGCTTAAAAATTCTGTATTTCAGCTACTACAACAGGTAACACTAATTATGAAAAGAATGGCTTCAGCATCTGCATTTAACATATCTCTAAGCATAAAACTTAATTGTCCTACATGGGGATACTTGGCATTTATTAGTAAAAATGATACAATTTATATACATCATTTGGGGCATATTTCAGTCTAGCTTTAAGAAAATTTTACCTATTTCAATTGCGTAAATTCTGCTTTATCTCACGATGTCACACAGAAGAATTGAGAGAGTAGTAAGAAATGAAGTAGAGAGCTCCTAAGAATAAATTGGATTTCTAATTTAAAACTGGAATCAAAGCCATTATTCAGTGCTCTATTATTTTATTCTTTTGGAGAAGGGCAAAACCTTTTAGCTTCTAAGTTATATATAGTTTTCTACTTCCCCTCCCTACTGACAAATAGATTCGTTGAGGCAATTTCTCTCTATTAAAGGTTTTGGACTTGACACTGTAATGTAGCCACTGTTGAAATTACCTTTTAGGGGAGCACTTTTTAATTCAAGGTAACAAAAGGATTTGCATTTGTCCCTTCAGTTGAACACAGCTTTTCTTTACTCCCTTTCTACGTCCAATGTAACTCCGATTCCTGCTCAGTCAAGAAAAAAAATTGTTACAGATTTTTTTTCTGTTAGTAAACTAAACTGCAAGTTTATGCAACAAGAGCTTTGTAGATACAAATAAAAAACTGAACGCAAGAAATTTATTTTGTGATCTGATTAAGGAACCATCAAATTATATCAGCTGTAATGATAGACAAGGGATCATGAAACATGTACAGAGCATAAACCAGACACGGACAGGAGACCAACCAATATATTGGTAAGAAAGCTGTTTTTTCTCAGCTGCCCAGCTGCAGATATACATTTGTAAAAGACAGACCCCAAAAATATATTATATAATACACAGTGAACTTGAAAATAATTGCCTTATTATTTTATCATGTTATTATATTAAAAAAAAAAGGAAAGTTTTTAAATAAAACCACGAAGATGGCAGAATTAATGTCATTGATATGGAGGTATATTCTAGAAATACCTATATTTTTCATGTAAGTATTAACACCAGAACTGATATTCTCCCTAATGGTATATTGGATGACCAAACTGTGCCAACCCCAGGCAACTGACCCAGTTGTTTGCCTCTAAAAAACCCGATTCTTATTAAGACTTGAGTATGAAAGCATGACTTACCCTCTAAAGATTAGCTGGCAAAACCTTAACCCTTCGAATTTGTTTTCTCTCAAATCTGACTCAGAATACTAATTTCCTTTCTATTTGCTACCAACCACAGAAAGCCAAATTTTAGCTAGTAGCAGCTGGAGAGAGGTAGTTGACCTCATACTTCTTGCTGGGAGCAAATAGTGGATTGACCATGATGAAAAATGTTGTTTTTTTTCTTCAAGGTACAATTTTCCAGGTTTCTTTAAAAACAAACAAGCAAACAAACAAAATGTGATTCTCCAACTAAAACTATATGCTGCAAAGTAATGCTAACAAAATAATGCTAACAAAATGCTAACAAAATAATGATCTTATCAGTAAGTAGTGACCTTCACCATTATTAGTGCAGTTTTCCTAAAGAAATCTTTTGTTAATAGAGACTTCAAAAAGGAGTATCATCCTAAGCCCATTAAATGCCTATAATGATTGCACAGTATATATACATATAGAATATTTTACCTGCTAAACGACAGCTAGTTTAGAAATCAGGCTAGTAATCTAGAACTGGAGATATTTTGAATGCTCCAAAGATATCCTGTCCTTGCTCAGCAGCTAATTTAGGTTCAGATGCTGAGCATATATGGGTAACTAATTCTCAATTAATTAGTTTCAATACATATTAGGCATTAATGATCTAGATCTTCATCTTTTTATGACTTGCATTCTCTGTGAAGTATTGATAACATCTTTTTTCTTGCTTCCTATGTATGACACAACTATATATTACAGTATGTATGAATTAATGCATCAATGACTATAAATAACCCCATCCTTGGAAACAAAGGTCATTAGAAATACCTAGAATCAGAAGTTTCTCACTTTAAACTACAGTACAGTTATGTGGAATATGATTTCTTGATTGCAATTCAGAAGACATACGTAGTCTCAAAAAAGTGACTAAACATTTTCCAGTTTCTCCATAAAAAGAGATATCCAAAGATGAGATCCAAGAGATTATCTCCAGGTTTTTTTAAAAGGCAGTCCAATTTTAGAAAATTAATAATGCTTTGGTGTATCAGTCTGAAATACCAACCAAAGTTCACATTGTCCACTAAGTGTGTTCTTATTTTCTTCTCTGCCAGAGGAATCTTGTTCCACTTGACACAGTGGTATATATTCAATAACAATGTCAAGGTTGAACTCTACCTTTCCATTAAATCAGTTGTTTTGAGATTTCTGTTAAAATAAATCACTGGATAAGTTCACCATCTAGTTCAATAAGCAGGATTATGTCTTTTGTCTCTTCAACAAAACTGATTACAATGATGATTTGTCAGAAATAATAAAGAAAACAAGTTTGCATACCCTAAAACTACTTGTGTGGGAGTGTAATTATTATACAAGATATCACACATATCCCACGCTGCACTGTTGTTTACCACTGCTATTGAGAGCTATTGAGAGACTAGTAAGAACAGGTATAAAGGGAATTGTAGAATGAAATAAATAATAGGAAAACCACCCTCAAATATATTACAGTAATTTCATCTATACACCAGAAAAAGACAATGTTTAAAACACTTGAAGCTTTTCTGGTATGTATAAGAAACTGCAATGTGAACAAGAAAGTATCTTACAAAAAAGTTGCTTGCTCAATTATTACAGGTACTTCTGGTAATTTCATTTAAAGGTCACATATAAAATATGAAATCTACACCACTTTAATGGATGAGTGCTTTCTATACAATATCTTTTTTTTTTCCTTTTCCTTCCACTCTTAGTTATTTTGTAACTATATCAATAGTTGGGAAATATAGTTTTTGGAAAATGAAATAAAATAAAATACATTAGATTTGTTAAAAGTAAAATTAATTTTTCTTTTATAAAATGTCAAAAGACAAAATTAAATTCTGATGTCATAGCTGACAGGGTGGCAATCATTTATCATAAAACATAGCAATGAACAGCTACAATGAGCATTTAATTACAAATTAATTACATTTGTTAGTGATAGAACAGCCTCAGGTCACACTAGAAGAGATTTAAATATCGTATTTAGAAAAATTTCTTCATCAAAGGGGTTTTCAAACCCTGGAGCACACTGCCCAGGGAAGTAGTGGTGTCACCATCCATGCAGGGATGGAAAAAACTGATAGGTGTGGTACTGAAGGACATGGTTTAGTGGTGACCTGGCAGTGCTGTGTTAATGGTTGAGCTTGATGATCTCTTCCAGCCAAAATTATTCTATGATTCTAAAAAATCAAAAACTAACAGAAAATTGTTGAATCTTCAGTGGAATTTGATTCCTAAGTTTCAGTTAGGTTTGAAGTTATATAAAACATTATTACATGAGTAAAGCACAAGCAGCTTGCAAGGGACAAACACATTGTAGTATCTTTTTCCAAAATAATGTAGATTACACTAGGTCTAGAAGCAAGAATAATGAAAATTTCAGCTGAAAAATATTAGATAATTTAATGATTTACTTACTTGTCTAAATAGATTTCGGAACAAAAAGTTTCATTACACTATAAACTCTCATGAATTTTGATGATACAGAAGTTCAAAGAATGGTAGAAAACATGAGACAATAGAGAAGAGATACTGAACTTCATAGGGTATCAGAATGTAATTGATGTTTATGCCAGTCAGTTGGTTAGGATGAAATTTCATAATGTTCTGTCTTGTAAGTCCCATTAGGTACTTGCCTTTGTGTTTTGGAACCCAGGCTTGTGATAACTATATACCTTCATACTTAGCCTTCATTTTACTAGAGATGATAAATCAAGTCTCTCTAAATTTTTCTTACATTATGTCCCATCTTCTAATCATACTAGTAGCTCTTTTTTGCACCTATTCTAGCTTGAAGTAATTTATTTTAAAAGCCTTTGATCAGAATGGTGAATAGAAGTTCATTTGAGATCATCTCTACAGATATATATAAAGAATTGATAGTGTCTGTATTATCCTAATATCCAGATGCATACTGATGCTGAGTAATGTATGTAATAAATATGCTGAGTTGGAAAATTTTAACTCTATTTTACAATGAAGGAACAGCAAGGTCAAATGGCAGATTAGATAAAGGGCACAAGCACTGAAATTGTTCATTACAACACATCACAAATTTTCAGTGCACTGCCTGCTCTCTGGAGTGGAGTCCTGAACACTGGCTGGAAAGTGTGCATTCCCCATTTACAGGGCACAAACAACACCTTAGAGTAAGATTAAAAAAATCCCAGAGTACACTAGACCTACACATTGGGTCAGCCCTGAGGACAGGATGATTCTCAGATCCTGCCCATGGGCATCTGTTATGACTGCAGAGTTCTATTCAGGAACCTCTTTAAATGAGAAATGAGCTAATATAGGACACATATTCAGGAAAAGACGAGAGAAGTTGGTGGTAGTATCGATGTAGTTATGGGGATTAGAGACAGATTTAAAGACTCAAAGGCCTAATTTTGAGCTTCGCCTTACTGAAAACTGTTCAAACCTTTACTTCCCACCTCCCAAGTGGGGCCTCTCTCTTCCTCTCTCTGACAGAAGGCAAAAATAAGATACATTTAGACAAAAAAATAACAGTAAGGGAATTTAAACCCTGTATCCTGTGAACTCTCTGCTTAATTCTTTGCTACCAAGACTTGGATCTCTGAAATCTCAAGGTATAGTCTAAACATTGTATTCTCATTGTCTTCCATTGGGAATTTCAAGTACAAACCATGTAGAACTTGGTGGGAGTCTCTAGGCAGGAAGACTGGGTTGGATTCTTACCTATAAATTGGACAGCATCAGAAATAAGTAAGAAATTTAGGGCATTTTCAACTGCTTTGGGTCAACTTTAGTCAACAAAACTTCAAACAAAGAAGTAAGTCACCAACAGCCTTTTTTTTTTTCTTTTTTCTTAGTAATATAAAGGGAAAGGGAAAGTTACAGGCACCTTGGTCTTCTGAAATAAGATTTTAATCGTCAAGAAGGGTAAGACGGGAGAGTTTCAGTAAGCTATTAGTGATTACATGTTTCATAAAAAGTCACTTTTAGTAAAAACCAGTTATTTGTCCTTTACACAAAAATAGTGATATGTATAGCCATTTGAAAACAGTCCAGCCAAAGGTCAGATAGAACCACAGTGTTTAGAGACATACATCATCTTATGGGATACTGTGATCTTTCAGTATGGAACATTCATTCAGCCTGGTCCTGAATCTCTTTCAGTTTAATTTATCCCATTGTGAAAATGAAATTGTTATATCAATAGCAAGAAGCCACCAGTCTTGTTAATGATGACAGCCAAAAAGACATCAAGCCATAAATACTCAAAACAGCAAAACACTTTAGGAACGACAGAGAAAACAACAAAAAACCAACAACCCAGAATCCTGTTTTTTCCCCAGAATTGACTGAGAATCTCAAGACAATAGACAGCAGTGCAATGCACTAGATGGGTGATGCTTCTGCTTTTGAGTTTATGATTTTACAATAATGGGATTTTTTTTTTTCCAACACACGGCAGTGGGTATTTTTCCTCATTTGTCTCATTAACTATTCAAGGTCTTTGATTTTTATGTGGGTTAAATGAAGCCCTTGCAGGGAGTTCAGGAAGTCAGTGATAAGGCAGTAGCAATGAAAAAAATATTGTCCTTTAAAGGTACTGTCCCTTACACAATGGAGAATTGCACCAGATATGAGAGAGATGTTTTCAACAAGCTGTCCTACAGATTGAAGCCATTACTTGCAGAATTCACAGACTGCATTTGCAATACAGGGATCTCACCACACAACACAAAAGGACAAAATCTGTTCTACCTTATTTAAGCAAATTTAATAAAATGAAAAATTACCATTAAACACTAAGGGATAAATCTGAGTCAATTAAAAAAGAAAAACTTCCATTGAACTTTAATGTATAAAGATTTCTGGGAAACAAGATCATTTCCAAGTAGTAAACTTCACTATTGTTACATTATTTTGCTAATTACTTCTGCTTTTTCTTTTAAATTGTTTTGATAGTTCAATTAGTATCCTCAGCAAGGTGTGAACTCAGACAGACTTGTTATTCTGTTTCTATGCTCCAACAAGAACACTTCTACATTTTCATGTTGAGAATGATACTCAGATGAATTACTGGATTATTTACCTGAAAGGCTGATGACAAAAGTAATGTAATTCCCCCAAGTGGAAACTATACATATTGACACTATGAAGTGCTGCAAGTCCATTGAAATTGAAGGAGTTAGGCCTATTTATACCAACTGAGAATCTGTATTCCTGTAAAGCAAAGCAGAATTTTCCCTCTGGTCTTTATCTTTACTGATAACTCAAAGTTATATGTAAAATCTATAATACAAGAGAAACATTCCCTAGGACTTATTCCTTGAAAAGACCTCAGTCTTCCCAACAGGAGCTCCTTCTGCTCAAAGACATTTCTCCTTATGCACATTCAGGTTGAAGCAAATAAACCACATTGAACACAATCAATCTCAGAGAATAAAGTTTTGCGTACGTGTGCATTAATGGTATGGATCAATATAAGAAGCATATTATAAATCCAAGAAGAAAATAGAAATAAAGCTTAAATACTAATAAAATCCATAATGCCTTTGATTTACAAGCTATTTATCAGATATAGTGGATATTATAACCTGCAAGTGAAATTCTATATGAGAAATTTTACAACGCTGTACACAACTTTTGGAAGGTAAAGAAAAAAAAAAATTAAATTTAACCTTCAACAATAACTTAAACAAACTTCATAATAATTTCCTACATTATTATCCAGCACAGGCAGTAATATCCCTCCCTCTAACAAAAGAAAATCAGAGTTCTTAATATGGTCTGGAAACACCAGCTAAAAATAAATTAACACTCATCATTCTTAACCACAGTTTGGAATCAGACCATGGCAAAAGAACCCCATTTCCAAAATCACTAACACCTCTTTGCCTCTTTTTCAAATGTAAATGCAGCTCAGTATTTCTTGAAGTGAGAACTAAAAGGGCTGCAGCAGTAGAAGGTACAGCCAATGGCCAAAATAAAGAAGTAGGTCATAAACTATGTTGGAATCTTTTTTCATCAGATAGTCTTCATAGCTCTTCTTAGAAGTTATGTAATTGTCATATGTCTTGTGGCATAGAGATGCACATGCAGTAGATCACCTTTGGTTTAAAGTCTGCTTTTGTTAACTAGGCATGCAAAATATTTAGGTGTCATGAAAGAGAAGAAATACCAATAAATATTTTGTTTTGTAGCCATTCTTTAGGCTCTTACTTATGAAATTAATTATGACTGAGAAGCTTTAATCTGAAACTTTAATCTTTTAATCTGATAAGATTTACTCCTCCATGTTTGTAAGAAAGTTAAATGAATTTGGAGATGTAGAAAGACTGTTATCAATGATTGAATTCTCCTGTTGAAAAGCATGGCTTTTGTGAGAGAAAATTTTCACCTTTATATGCAATGAACAGTCTTTAGTGGTAACATGTAATTCTGACTTTGATCAGAAAAATTCAAAACCCTGTGCTGACAAGAACAATCTTTAGATGTAATAGTGATGAGGGGAGACCACAGCTCATGGTTTTCAGATGTGTTAAACCGCGATCTAACATGAGCCTTGCAGCAATCCAGCAGCAACCATGTTCTACTAGCCTTCCATTTTTACCACATCAAATCCATTCAGCCCCTAAAGGACCAAGTATTCCTTCAACCTTACTTTATAAATACAGTAAGTACACTACACTGTACACTCTATTTTAATGAACTCTCCTAAAAAAACATAGTTACACTAATTTGTATTCTGCTACCTACTGTCAGATGGTGTTGATCACAGATATTGAGCAATGACTTCTGAAACATACATTAAAGAGTAATACCCTCAAAGAAGTAAACAATCTGTTCTTTCCTATCCAGACATTTTATCATGCAAACAAGAGAAAGAATCTTTCACCAAAATAATCTGAAATTCACGTGCAGAACATAGGAGAACGAACATGTACAGATGAAATTTTGCTGAGGACAAGGCAAGAGAGGATGAGTTCCTCCAGTCAAATCATATTTCCTGATTTGTCTAGAAACCTTTGACCTGGAAGTTGAGATGAAGATGGAACAATTTTGCTTCTGATAGCATTCTTTCTGTGACCTATGTCTTTTGCTAAGTAATTACAGAGGCCTTGACAAATATGAGTTAAGCAGTGTTGCCATGCCAACATATGTCCTCTTTTTTCAAATATTTTACTGAGACCAGAGACATTGAGCTTGGAATACACTTCCCACCAGTCAAACTATTGTACAGTTTCTTTTGACCTCAGCATTATGTTAAATGATATGGATTTCACTTCATATGATCAAGTATAAGTATTAATAATAAATGTATTTCCACTTCTCATACATTTTTTTCTGAGGCAGAATAGCAAGAAGTAGCAAATTATGTGATCAACATTGCTGATATTCAGTAATAAAAGAACCATTCACATTTACTGATATTCCAATGGGAAAAATGCTCATTCATTTTCCTGGTCAAAACATATCAATACTAATGTGGTACACCAGAGTTTCTATTCAGATTATCTTTATCCAGACAAAAAAAAAGACAAAAAAAAACACCCCAACACATGTGAAGCTTGCAATAGTTTCTTTAAATTTCTGGCTTAAATCTTGACAGTACAGCCTTATAGTCAAGTGAATATGATATTGCCATTCCTATTGACAGGGCACTAGCTCTGTGTTAAGCTAACAACTCAGGCCTTGGGACTTGCCAAGTCTTTCTGGACGTGCCTGGGTCTGCATGGATTCTTGTTTTAGCATGTTTATCTGTGGAAAAACAACTATGGAAAATGTGACTTTTGCCTACTTTGTTTTAGCTTTTGCTTAGCTTTATATTATTGCATGGCTCAATGCTTATTGCCATACATATATTGCTGAAACAAACATCTAGTAATAATGAACAGTTACTCTGTGCAGACTAAACTATCTACAACCCTAGAACAAAATGCCACAAACAGGAGAACAGACATGGGATGGCAGCAGTAGCCTTGAAAGTACAATCACAGGATTATTCTAGAGACTTCTGGAATAAAATGACTTCTGGAATAAAACGGGCCGATTAACTCAATGGTCAGTTAATGATCAAAAATGCAACTGGACTAAACTAGTTTTACAAATAAGGAGGAAGAAAAAAACCAAGTGTTCAATATATGCAAAACAAATTGTGGCAAGGTTGGATGTGATGTGGAATTCCATACTAATGCAGAAATAACAAAAAATAGGGCACATTAATAAGTATAGTAAAATGACCTCATCCAGAACCTACAGTAATAAGGAAGAAAGCATCAGAATTTTGGCTTTGCACATATAGTACGTTTCTTTTTTTCCCATTACAAGATTCTGCCTGTGAAACTGATGGAGAATTCATGTAACATATTCCATAACTTGGATGCAACTAACAGGTAACACCAGCAAAGGCTACTAGTTATTAAAAAAACTGGGGTAGGCAGAAACTTCAAACACTTATTATACAACATATAGTATAATTCAGGCCTAATCCTCATTTTGAGTACTTCCCTGGCTTTTTATAAAATATTAACACTGTAGAATTAATTACTGTAAAATTGTGGTAGAGTAACCTGCATGAGCATTTGTTTTGGAAAAACATTACTTTCTGCAGCTGCATTAGTAGTGCTCTAACCAGCATTACCAATAATAAAGATACAGGAGAAATTTGAAAAGAGTGCTTCTACAGACTAAAAATAAGTCATTCTGGATTAGGTACTCACCTATACATGTAAATAAATCAGTTTGATTTTCAGGCAGGTTTTAAGAGAAATTAGATTAGCATAATGTGAAAATAATTCACTTATTCACAAGAAGACACAATTATCATACAATCAGTATTCAAGAATCCAGATAAAACACCATCTTAATATTTATATTTAAACAAAGAAATTTATCTGCCAATGATAGAAGATTCAAATAAAATTAATTTATTAGAGAACAAAATATACTGTTCTGATGATTTGAAAATCAAGTACAAGGCATGCAACTGAACTAATAATGACTCTAATCGTGCTTTGATTGCTTGAGATAGAAATTCCATTATGTAAGCCAAACAAAACTAAATGGCAGGTTGTTCTACATACTGTGGACCCATGTGAATCCTGCTTTCATATAGATTCCTGGCTTGTGATAAGTTTTTTTGATCTCTAATGAATTCTAAATATAGCTTTTCAGCACTGTTGTAGCACAGCAGTAGAGGAATTGGAATGCTGTTGGTTTATAGCAGCCCTGTCCTGTGTAGATTCTCTGCTGCTATAGAAATCTTGCTGATACTATACACTTTCCGTAACCTGCATAACTAACAGGATCTCTCTGCTCCACCTAACTACCAATTTTCACTCAATGTCTAGGATTTTAATGTACTTAAGAGTGTAGACATTCTTGTGATACTCATCTGTGGACTCAGATGTGAGGGGTGGTTGTAGAAACACACAAATGTAGAAATCAAATCAAATTTCCTTAGGATAACAAGGCTAAAATATGAAAGGTTTTGTCTGCTTTAGCTGCATTTGGTAAAAGTGAGTAAAATCTTCATTCATTTCACAGAGAAACAACTAGACAAAGACTGTAGAGACTATAATTGCTGTGAATGAGAATAGACAAACAAGCTAGAATATAGCCAAGGCAATCTGCAAACAGAACTCAGCATTGTGTTCAAGGAAGAAACCCGTTTTCTTCCTAAAGAAATTTGATAGTAGATGAGCTTCCCAATATGGAGCTGAAGGAGCTGGATCCTGTGCATCAATAACTTGTGAAAACACTGTGATTTTCATAAATGCAAATACTTGTATTAATCATATTTCCTACCTTTTGGGAAATACAAGCGTGTCCTCAGTTAAAATTGAGTCAATTTACAACCAGCAAGCTGGGCACAGCCCATCAAGGCAATTAATATGAAACATCATCTTCTCTGACAGTATAAGGAAGCACCAAGAAACGTTGGCTTTGTTATTGTTCCGTAACAGCACTACAAAAAAAATAATATTTGAAATGGAAGGAACTGGGAAGGAAGAGGGACCCTGAAGATTTAATACATCAATTTCATCACTAAATAAAATGGCATATAAACTGATAGAGTAATCCTGAAAATAATTTAAAGTAGTAATCACAGATGAATCTCCAATGGTCTGTTTCAAAGGGGTAATAATCTCTGGGAATGAATACACTAGCCAAATATTTCCAGAGTGAATGTCAGGATGGTTAATCATATATTCCCACCAGTAAGCTTGTGTTTGTTAACGTAGAAAACATTCAACTGTATTCCCATACAGTATAGCTGATATGGCTGTAGTGAGAGGTATAGATTCATGGGTATCACCCAGTGTTATTCCATTTCAGTAAAAGGCTACATTTAGATATGTTCCATAAAACTGGAGTTTCCACAAGAATAAGCAGATTAACCTAAGAAAGTTCAGTTTAGGACAAAGATATTTTACATATTATCTTAAAGGCCTTGGGAGGGATTGAAAAGCCTAGTTCATGCCTGATGTATTTTCACTGAATTTTATTCAAAATGTTCATGTATCAATAATGTCAAATATCTCTGGTTTTCATAATGTAAAATACCAGCTAAATTCAATGAGAGAGTCTATTATAATTTCTGCATTGTTAGATAATAACAAAGAAGTGGTCTACAGGATAAAATCCTTCACATCATCATATGACTGAAGTAACTAAAGGTGAAGGTATGCTTCAGGCTTCAATAAAAAACGGAATGGTTTTCTGAGGTAAACAATAAAAGAATTTAGCAGAAGATGGAAAATTATTAATAGAGTTTCTTTAAAAAAAACCCAAAAGATTGCTTTTTGTGGACATTACAAAAAATGTCAATAAAAGGCAAAAATACAAAACAAAGCCGTTACTTCAGTATCACCATGTAACGTCCTGAGAAGTACCTGAAGTGACTGAAACCAATCACTGCCTTAGGAAATGTTGCATCTAAACGTTGACCATGGCCAACACTCAGGAAAAGCATTTTTGCACATATTTTCTTACACAGCACCAGGTAAATTTTATGTTTAATACATAAATAACCAATAGATGCTTATGGTTACCATTGTGTATTTCACAACAGTTCTGAAAATGTTTGATTTTAGATTAATATCAAGTAATCTAAAATAAATAGTTTTATAAATCTGGAAACTCTGCAAATGCAATTTCACAGAACAGTTAGAGAATTTTGGAACAAGATGTTAAGGGAAGAACCCAGCCAGAATATTAGTTACTTTCCTCTGTGGAGCATGGGAACTGATAGCTTCTCAGCTTCCACACTGCTGTTGGATTTATCAAAGGGAGAAAACACTCATCTTGCATAGATGGGAGCTAGAGCTTTCCAGGCAAAATCAAACCCTGAAGTTCATACAGGAAACTAATTGGCAGAAAGTATTCATTACAATACAAGGGGATGTTAATGATATATATATTGCATACAAAGGTAATTGCCTTCTTTACTCCTTTCCATGTCCGAATTCTTATTGTTTATTTTTAGTCGTGCAATCTAGGCCTATTCAATAAAATCACATGATACAGGAAAGCATGGGTGAGCATTTAATATGCTTAAAGGAATCTGTGTGCATTTAATATCCAGAATGAATACATTATTTTGCACAGGATCCTAGTATCCTCATCTACCATCATCTCATGATGCAACACAAGTGCTTGTGCACTTGCCCACAGAAGCAACCAGTTACCCTGCACAGTGTGCAGATAGATAGTGGCTACTTCTTTTGTAATGTAATACAATCAATTTTTGAAAGAATTCTGGAGTCTGAGGTCAGCTGCATTGCAGTTTCTCCTCTTTTTATGGCTTTGTTTTTTCTAATGTTGAAATTTAATAGAGAACGGGTGCTCTGAACATAGATATTTCAGAAGTAATACAGAATCCTGAATGGATTTCCTGGATAAATCTCCTAAACACAATCTATATTTCAGTGCATAATTTAATCTACAAAGCTTCATAGAATAAGAAGTTGACACTACTGATTTCAATCTGCCATTTCAAACAATAGTTACCTTTCAAAATTAAGCAACTATACTTTTTCCCAAAAATATTTTTAGAAAGTATTAATTGAAATTGCTCATTTCTTCTAAGGTACTGCCATTTTCAGTACATTAAACTCTGAGGGNAAAAAAAAACAAAACACACCAAACCACAAACTCATTTGGAAATGTTTTACCAGTTTCTGTAATATGCTACAAACACAAGAACAGATGCAGAGTCACATACTGGCACCTCCATCTGAAAATACAGTCTAAAAAATAAGCTGTCTAGCTAGATTCCAACTATTCCAACTGACCACACTGCAGAGCACTTAGCAGATGGAAGATGATGGTGGTGAACACCTACCTCTATCCCAGGTTGTTTCACCTAATCCTGATTTTGGAGTTAACACTTAAAATTTTAAAAAATGAAAATTCAGTTAAAAAAAATCTGTTTGTTCTACAAGCCTATCTTATCTGTGTGTCTCAGTGGTACTAGGCTCAAAAAGAGGGAAGAGTTAGGTGCATATTTCTATGCTATGCCTGACATGGATATTCTCAGGGTAGGTCATTAATATGTAAGCAGATATTGCCATAATACAGCTACTGCACAACTAAGTTTCAACTCACTCCTCTTAATTAATGGAATTTACCAGGTTTGCAAATACAGCCTCAAGTCTTGGGTATGTCTTAATGATCCAAAGTGCAAAATTCTGCCATTGTCTTACAACAATGCCTGTCAATCCAAGTTAATGATTATCAATATCTTTCGGCTGATATTGGAGTCCACAGAACCATGCAGAGATACTCAGAGAGCTTCAGGTCATTGTGCTTCTAGCAATTAAGTTGAAAACCTGTAGATACAGGATATCAATGATTATTGAAATCCAGATAAAGACATGAGAAGAATTACTGGGGCCATAAGCATTTACAGTCATCCAAGTATGGTTTTTTTATCTATATTAAGTTTTTCCTCAAAGTAAATGCTTGGTAGTAAGTAGTAATTAGCTCTTCGCATTTCTAAGACAGAGATATTAGCCTATGTTATTCTACACGGCTGACTTTCTTCCCTACTTTCATCCTTAATGATGTCTTCACCAAATGACAAGAAGTATCTCTTTATTCTTCTCCTGTTTGTGAAATTTTACAAATATATATAACCATTGGAATATTTATTTTCTCTGTTTCCCAGGTATACTTCCCATTTGATGCTCATAGACTTGTCACCACTCTACAAGGGTTTCCAGTAGGGTTGTATGAATTACATCATGTAGTTTACATTATTACATTATGAAGTATGGCCAGGACAATTGCTACATAATTGAACTAACTGGATTAACACCTCAATTATAGATCAAATTTGTAAGATGCATTTCTCACCACCTATGAAAATTGCATGTCTACCACTCAAAACAAAGCGAGTGTTGTAGTATCACAAAACTACCTGAGTGTTTTAGAAGAATAGATCATCTTAATACAATTAAGAAAAGAAATAGAGCTAAATTAGATGAGTCCTTTATGGGCTTTTCTCTGGCCTTTTGAGCAAGACTTTTTCTTGCCTTTCAGCAGTTCAAATCAACAGCATCAAGTTAATAAATAATTGTACATGTATTTGCAAGACAGGGGCCTAAGGAAGCACATCTAGTAGTCAAACAGGAAAGTTATTCCCTTGTAATTTTTTTAATTGAAATACTGATGGGTTTTTTTAGTAAGTATTTTAATTTCTGTATCACTGCATACTAATGGAAGCTTAAAATATTTGTTGCAATAATAAAATAGAATTGATGATTATTACTGTAGTTTGTCATAGCATTCTCCACAAAGTATTTGCCATTTTTTGTCTTTGAGAGTCTGATATTTCTAATAGTAGCTTTCATGACATCTGTGTGTTTCTTTGGGACTAATGTGAATATTATTAAAATACTTATTAAACAATCTGAAATGTTGAACTAATTCCAGTTAGTGCAAGATTGATTAAAAAAGCATTTTGCAGGCAATTGGGAGACAACTCTGGGCATGCATTTTTTTTTTTTAGCCAGCTGAGTCTGACACCAGGGTATTTAATTTGATTCTCCTGAGAGAGAGACCCAGCTGTGCTTCTCATATAGCACTTTCTGCCAGATGATCCAAGAGTGGCAATTCCAGAGAGACTGAATGCTTGCTGTTTCCTTGACTATGAAGTATTAAAGTTCTATCATGTCTATTCCAGCACAAGGTGTATCTTGTTATTGCCATGTATTCATTATTTATTATTAAGAAACAGTTGTACCACGATTTGAAAACCAGTTATTAGAGAGTAAGAAAATTCCCCTAACTTTATTTGGTTTTCTCTCCTTTTCTCTAGTCTAACTGATAATTAGAGATATGCATGAGAAAGAGTCAGACAGTTAAACTAGCTTTACCATCACACTGTTACTGAACAGAAGAAATAAACTCCATTCTTCCTCCATCTCTGTATTAAATATTTTTTTAAAAAATAGGGGTTCATGACAATCATGACAATATCCATCTGAATTTGCAGTCTTCGTCTGGTGTCCTAAAAATAGATGAGATTGAAGCCATTCTTTTTAGAAATTCAATCTATTTGAAACTAATATTGCACAGATAAACCAAAGGGGCAAAACCAGTTTATATAAAACAAGTAAAAAACCCAAACTCATCAAATTTGGATTCTAAAGGAAATTAAATTAAATTAAGTCAATTCAAACTTTTAATCTGAACCTAAATGAAAAAAATGTCAGTTCAGCATCTTTTAGAAGAGAAAACAAGGGAGTAGATTCATAAAGCCAGTATTGATGGCATGTCTTTCCATCAGCTCACTGGGTAGAGCTATTTCCCAGACAGTAAGAGAGACAGTCTCAGGTCAGTGCAGACCTCTGCCTGCAGAGATATGAGCTCACATTTACTATTTCTGGAGAAAGTGCCCTAGGTGGACTATTGAGGCATGCTTTTCTTATTATCTTATATGGAGTTATTCCACCTTGCATAAATCTTCAAGACTTGGAGAAAAGACTGATAGCTACGTGCCCCATTTTCCCAGGTGAGTTACCAAATTAGCAACTTATTCCCTCTCTGACTTGGAAATTATATAAATATTTTATACAAATATATTTGCTAGCTCCAGCTAAAAAATTCAGAAAAATCAATTTGAAATTACTTGCAATTTCTTCAACTGGGTCGTGGAATATATACATAAAAATCCACTCTCCACCAGATTCAGAGAGGGGTTTTGGACAAAGATTTTGATAGACAGTGACTCTCTAGCCTCCTGAGAACTGAACAGTCTCTCACATTTTGGGTGAGAGATGTTACTGCTGATCTTCCAAGGAAAGAGAAAGGATACCACTTTTTCTAATAATGCTGTGTCTCTAAACTAAAATGTAGTTTTCAGAAAGATAATTTTCTGAGTAATTTCAGAAATTTGTCAGTGATTTTGGCCTATACAGTTATGAGACAATGGAAACATACACTCAAATTTGTAAGTTTTCTCCTCAGGTCTAGAGAAACAGGACCTTACAATTAAGTTATCAGTCTAAAGCTTCACAGATTATCATAAAATATAACACTGGGCAACTTTTCCTGATTGTCCTGTATTCTATTTCTTTCTGATTCCCTTTTTTGGTTTTATCTGGATGGACTTTCTTGTGGGTGCCAAAATTAGAAGCTTAGATGGTATCGTAGAATCATGAAGGTTGAAAATGACCTTCAAGATCATCAAGTCCAACAGTTTACTAAACATTATCATGACCACTAAACCATATCCTGAAGTGAGAAAACTGACATTTTTTAAACACGTCCAGGAATGGTGATTCTACAACCTCCCTGGGCATCCTGTTCCTAGGCCTGACAACTCAGTAAAATAAGATTTCCTAATATCCAAGCTAAACCTCCCCTGGTGCAACTTAAGCCCATTTCCTCTTGTCCTATCACTAGTCATGTGGGAGAAGAGACCAACACCCACCTCACTACAACCTCCCTTCAGGTAGTTGTGGAGAGCAATAGGGTCTCTTCTCAGCCTCCTCTGCTCTAAACTAATCAAAACCCAATTCCCTCAGCCTCTCCTCATAAGACATTTTTTCCAGACCCTTCACCAGTTTTGTTGCCCTTCTCTGAACTCACTCCAGCACCTCAATGTCTTTTTTTATACTGTGGTGCCTAGAACTGAACACAGTACTCAAGGTGTGGCCTCACCAGTGCCTCACTTCTGCAGCCCTGTTGAACATGCTGTTTTTCATACAGGCCAGGATGATGTTGGCCTTCTTGGCCACCTGGGCACAGTGCTGGCTCATGTTTAGAGGGGTG
>VWZY01006119.1:256529-274764 GCA_013399075.1 Chloroceryle aenea | reverse complement strand
CCTGTAGTGTTGCTTGGGGTTGTTGTGACCAAAATGCAGGACCTGGCACTTGGCCTTTTTACACCTCAGCCCATCCATCCAGCCTGTGCAGATCCCTCTGCAGAGACTTCCTACCTTCAAGCAGGTCGACAGTCCAGCTCAATGTGGTGTCAACTGCAAACTTGCTGATGACTCGATCCCCTCGTCCAGATCATCAATAAAGTTATTAAACAAGACAGGCCCCAGAGCTGAGCCCTGGGAACACTGCTGGTGATCAACTGCAAACTGGTTTTGCATTTTGAGATGTGTGTATCCAGGGGTAAGAGTAACAACAACTGCGGCACTCTATAAATCAACTGCAAGTGACAGAAATTAGTAACTCAAACAATCTGCTACTTCTATAAGCATTACTGGCCCATAAATGTAGGCATTCACTCTCATATAGGAGAGCCTGCAGAACTGCAGTCATAGGATCAGGTCTGGAAGATGTAAGACATATAAGAAAGCAATTCCTTTTGCAGGCAGGAGATGGAGGGCATTAGACAGATGTTTTCATGCACCTGATTTGTTCCCTTTGTATCCTTATACCTCAGCCTTGACACCAAAGAATATGTGTAAGAAAATAACCACTGGAAAAATAATGCAGCAATACCTATTAAAAAGCAAAGCAATTAAAACCATATGGTTAAGAACCAGATTTTCAGCAAAGTCCAAATTTCTGAACCATATTCCAGAAGAATAAGAAATACAAATATCTGCATGTAGAACCTGGAAACACATGTTCACATTAATATTAAAGGAGCACAGTTAGTGTGTGTATTTATATTAATATACGATAACGGGTGTATTTCTCATATTCTAGGTTTATATGTTCATTATATGAATGAACTTGCACACTATTTTGACCTTATGAACTAAACCAGTCTCTTACCTGCACTGGCTTTGGGAACCATATGTGTTTATTTACAGTCCAATGCAAATCTGTATGTTCCATATACACTATATTTGTAAATGCTTGGAGAGCAAGTACACAATTGCGAAGTTTAAAGTAATGTACCAGAAGCCTGGAATTCCATTATTTAAAACAGAACTGCAGTATTTAAAATCACAAAGAAAGGCCCTGGTCTTAATATTGACTAGAGTCACAGATATAAATCTTTTTATATATAGAAAACTTTAAAATGTATGTGGCTAGTAGTACTATACACGTCTCTCATAATAGAGATCTGAACAGCTGCATCTCTAGGCCATCCTAGAGTTTTGGTTATACAAAAATATCATTTGCTAAGGGTATTATTTTATTTCTATCATTTCCCTTCAGCTCAATATGAAGCTAAGGTATAACATATGCTGTATGCATCATATGTTTGCTTGCATACCCGTGCATATTGTCACTTTGTGTTATTCCAGGAGTCTCCTGAGCACATGGGAAGCAGAGTTTCAGTGGGTTGGAAATTCATGCTTCAGTAAATGCATTGTCGATTTGGTGACCATCTGTAACTTACAGAATTTTGCTTCATGCTGTGGCAATGAATAAAGTAGATTTCAGACTTCAGAACAGACCAAATAATGTTCTGGAAGCCCTATATTTCATAGGTTTTATAAACTCCAAATATGAAGCCTTCTATGAGTTCTCTTACTTTAGGTGAGCACATCCCAAAATCAGTTCCTACACCAAAAATATTAACATTTGCAGACCAATATGGCAGACCAACACAAGCAGTAAGAGAAAGCAAACCTTCTAGGACCATCAGGATGCAGCAGTTAATTGTCATCTTATTACACTGAAGAAAACAAAACTTTCAGTGGTGGTCAGTTAGTAGACCTGAATTCTTCCCTCTGAATGCAGATAAAATGTACATATCTACATGAGCAATATATACGACAAGGAAGTCATAGGGAATTTCAGTTTTAAAAGTAAAATTTTCAAAGAGTGATTAGGGAAGAGTCAAAACAGTATTTTTAAGTCAAAAAAGTATTTCCAGCATTGTTTAGAGATTTTCTATTCATCATTCACAACAAGCATATATCTGAGCAGCCACCATTCCTGGTGGTTTATTGAAAATTTAGGCAAGTACGAGCACCTTACTCAGGGGCAATTTAAGACCTGAATTGTTTGCCATTGTTTTCTTTATTAACAACATCAGCCACCCTCATTGTCTTACTATAATAGAATCTACCAGTAAACAAAAAGATTCGGTTCACCTAATCCATTCCTGAAACAACTCCACAACAGTTTTCTTCCTTCCTGTTCACTCTAGTCTGTGATGAGGAGATTGGACAATATTAGTGAATTACATTCATTATTCACCTGTCTAGGTGACACATTTATCCTCATAAGAAATGACTTCTCAAGAGGGAAATCAATATTATTTTCTCTATCTCTCCTCTAATACAACAAAACATGGCAATGCAGAACGCAGTACTTCCTTAGCTGCATATGAATAACCTGGGAAAATGCCTTCTATTAAATAATGTCTTTTTGTTTCTTAATTGTTCTTTTATAGGCAGGATTTGAAGACTAGCCTTTGAGAGGGATGCTAATGAATTCCCAGATGATTTAAATAAAACTACAGTAAACAGAGTTACATTTCCACCACTTAGCTCTTCCGCTTACATCTGTATGGAGAAAGCTGACCTGCATTAATATAATTTCCCTCCTGCTCCACAGGTTACTCTGGTGATTTTAGGGGGCTTGTACTGCTTTCAGTATAATGGCATTGTTAAACTGACACAATACAAAGCTGAACAGATACTGGAAGCCCTAAGGAAAGAGCTCATGTTGGAATTTAACAACAGTTTGTCTTTCAGCACTTACACTGAGCAGAAACATTTCAGATTGTTTAATTTCTCACTTCAGCTGTTTGCAGGTTATATACATCTATAGCTATAAACACAAAATATATAATACGATTGCTTATTTGTGCATCAATGCAATAGAAAAACATGCAACTGCCTAGAGTTCAAATATCAGTTATACAATAATAAGTAAGATAGCTGGGGGTGAGAGGGGAGGTACTCTCATAAGGCTTCTTCACTATTGAGATACTTAAATCTACTTGTTGAACTTCTATCCTTCTATTTGTTGATATGGAATAAATTATATTACTTACCTCATGGGTATTCTGACAGCTAAATATTTTTGAAAAAAACATTCTAAACTAGTTAAAGTTATGTAATAGAATTAAGCTTTTTACTGTTAAAATTAAACTTTTAAAGTATATATTAGCCTTCAAATTATTTTTTCTGCTCCTTGAGAGGATTTTGCGGGTTTTAGCTTTCATAGCATTGCTTATGTTAGAAAACAACACTATGGTTGTAGTCAGAGTGTTTCTATTAATCTTCATGTCATAACCATAGGAACAGAAAATAAACCATTCCAAGAACTGAAGAGGAAATGGAATGCTCTAAGGAGATAGCATTTATGTTGTAACTGGTTTTGGCAAGATTGAAATAGAACACTCTATCTGCATTGGTGGCATGTTCCTTACAGTTATTGCATGTATATATTCCTAAATAATACAATTTCTTTAAGCTGTTTTGAAGGACACTACTAAAAATATGGAAATTTTAACTGTTATTTGCTGCATCAGGACAATTTTATGAACATTATTGCTCTACAGATTGGATCCTGTGAAAATTTCCGTATCTGCTGCTATATGCACAGCATTTTAAAACTTTTTATTCAGACAGACGTATTTTAATGAGGCAGGCTTAAGTTTTTCTTAATTAGGTAGTGCTCATTAGTTTTTTTAAAGTGCTTAGGCTCAGTACCACTTCAGTCAGAAAGCTGTTCTGCCTACCCATCATTACCAGCAAATACTGTCTCCACAAACAAGACTTTTTAAGCTCCTAAACTGGGCATATATCATTTCTTTTTATATTCTGGAGAACTGTACTGTAATACTGGGTACGGCATGAAAGACCAGAAGAATTATTTTAAAATACTGCCATACACTCTGGGTTGAAAAACTTCAATGTTACTCATCATACTCAGACTGTTACTGGGCTCAAGTATGTCTAAAGAGCCCAGTAAATAAGATTTTTGCTGATATTAGTAGATGGCAGTGGGCTTTACAATGACCTGGCAATGGAGGATCTCAAGACTTACCCAAGCTTTCCTTGGCCTGAACAGTTTTTAGCTTATTTTAACAACTGTCATTCTAGTGGTCAAGTGGCTACTGTATAACCTGCTCTAGCTTAAGCACTCTATGTCACTTAAGATAAAGGCCTGACAAATATTGAATTCCACACATTCAAAGTATCAAGTTTTGATGTGGAGGCAAACTTAAATTAAGTAAATGTTCACCTTTCCTGCAGAACTCTTTTATTCAGTTAAAAGACAATTGTTCACTATTTCTGCTAGGTATCAGATCCAATGGATAGCCTTGACACATTGTAACTCACACTGTGTAAAATTTATATGCTCTATACCTGATCTAAAATGCTGAATGTTTCCTCGTAGTCATGCTTTATAGGCATACATACATTTTAAAGTATTTTTTTAAAACAGACTATTGGTATGGAAAAAAGGGTTGTTAGCCACATTTTCTAACAGAGTGCAGCAACCAGATCATGTAAGTCCAGTTCTCTTTATTCAATTAAAACAAAAAGGCTGCCACTTGTAGAAGGTATAGATCTGGCTTAGCAGTTGTCGAAATTAAGCAAACACTTGACTTTAAAGCTATCCTTATTTTTGTCACTGTAATTACACATCACATAACTAGACCAGGTGTGCAATATTAACAAGCATGTGAACATTTGCATAAGAAAATTTCACTGTGGCATAAAATCTAGACAGCTTTTTAAATGCTAAGAAGTCATCTATACTCTGGATTTTATTTCAAGGCTAGGTTAGTGTTATTGAACTACATTTTTGAATGGCCAATTTTATAGGCAGTGGGCAATAATGTTTCTAAACTGATCACTAGGTTAATAGAACCTTGTCATCTTGTCATCTAACAGTTTCTGTATGTTCCAGAAAAAAATGGTGAACTATCATATGTAACAGCATAAATCTTAATTACTATTCTAATAATGACCATTAAAAGTGCTACTTAACTAATCAAATAATTGACACTGGCCTGTAAACTACATCTCTGTGACATTTATATTGTTGAAAACGCATTACAGTTGTTGTAAACTGTTGAGAAAAAATGTAGGGATGCTGAGAAAAGGGAAGCAATCTGATTTTAGTGTGCTTCATCTGCAAAATTATGATCTACAGTAATTAAAAAATTAATGTATAGCACTGTCCTTAATAGTTAGTCAACACAATTATTGGTATTAACAGTTAAAGTGAGAAATCCCCATGTAACTCAAAAAAGTGATTATCAATTTAAACAATTTATCTTTCCGACTTTGTAATGCAAGAGCAACTTCTAAAAGAGAAGGAGATAAAGTGGATGTATCCTTCTACACTGAGAATACATTTTACAATTAAGCTTATGGTATTGTGCAACACAAAGAACTTCCAACAGTACATTTTAAATATGATATATGCTGCCATTCTATCTCATACAGTTCTGATACTTAGAATAACACCTTCTGAGTTCCACTCACTGAAAAGGTAGGAGTGTTGTAAGAGCAGAGAGTAAAATCAAAGGTAGTGAACAGCACATTCTTATATTAGAAATTAGCATATCCTACTAGCACTGGCAGCAGTGCTGAGACATCTAAATTATTCAACAACTACAATCAACATGCCAAGTTTCAGTGGAAATTTCTGTGCTTTTATAAGTAAATTCTTATCTTACCCAATCATGTTTGTTAAGGTTAATGTGTAATTGACTGAGCTTTTTCAAAAAGGTATCTCTCCAGCTTGCGTGGTAACACTGCCCCAGTGTCTTAAAAAAACCCCTAGCAACTTAGAGTTGAAATTCATGTTATAAATTCTTCAATAGTCAGACTTACCATCTATCTCATAAACATATTCTATCTTTAGAGTCTTTGGCTTTGATGAAAATAGGAGAAACTAAAAGCATCTACAAGCAGATCTGTAAGGGACATCCATTTATTAATTTTAATAAAATTTATTCTGATCCACAAGTCTCAGACGTTTAATTAAAGTTAATAGAAAAAAATGCAGTAAAAAAATCATAGTAAAATTTAATATTAAATCAGCCTAAAGAAATTCAAGAGAAACCAGAAGGGACTGATAAAATACCTGATTGATGATGGAGGATACGATATTTCAAGGAAAGAGGATGTCATGCAATATTGTGCAAGCTCAAATGAAGGCAGAAGTACCTAAGTGTTAGATAACTCATTTACATGCAGAAGTGCTGACAGTATAACTGAATGGCCAAAATACTCAAGAAGACAAATCCTGGCATAAATGATTTAAAGTCTAGAGATGCAGCTCACACTATTCCCTGCTGTGATTCTCATTTTTGCATACATACTCACACTAGCTTTACACTATGTCATGTACGTAGCTCAGGAATGAATGTCAGTGTTGGTGTAGCCATGTGAAGTTACTGCACACTCCAGTAGTCACCTTGTGTTTGAATATACAGCTGGCTAAGTTGCACTGGAACTTTTTATGCTTTCACAACAACACTGACAACAGTAGCTAAGTAACTAGCCCATGCAGTCTTACTCTTCATCCTCCAGGACTTTCTGTCTATGTTTTTCACTGAGCACTTGCAAAAGACAATCTCATGATCTTGATTAGCCTGTCAAGCCTTCAAGTTCCTATTTCTCAGTTTTGATGACTAGATATGTGCTATCATATTAAGAACAGTGCAAGAAGTGACTGAAGGATTGACAATCTTTCATTTTTTTGAAGCACTCAAAAAATGTTTTTCCTGTCTACAAGCTAATCCAGTTTTATTCTTAGCCACTTTCTCTAGCATAGTTTCTTAGATGAGAATTAAACTCTCTGTCAAAGATATAAATACTCTTGAAACTTTTCTGGAAACACTGTACAAACTCCTTTCTTTTGGGGTTGAAATAGCAGGTTGCAATTTATCTGGTAGCATTAAAGTTCTAAAAGCTTTTGTTAAAAAAAGTTGTCATTGAGGGGGAAAAAAAAAAGGTAAAAATTTGTGACTTAAGTCACAAAGAATCCCTAACATTTTCCTGAGGTAATTCATAATCTAAACAGTAGTTAGGATGTAAAATTCTTCAGTCAACATCGGGTAGCTAAGAAGGTATTTCTTAAAACAGTGAAATAGAAAATTACAATCTACACCAGAGTTTGATTGATGATAAAGAAGAAATATCTTACATTCCTTACAAAAAAAAAGGTTAAAACACAAATATTAATACTCTCTAAGACTTCAGTGTGGCTAAAAAATTGTTAAAAGTTAATTGAATTTTGTTGGTTGGAAAAGGGATAAGATTGATTCGGCAATGAGACAGATGAGTTAATCCCCTACAGCCTCTGATATGATGACTGCCCTTTTCTATGACCTCCTCCAATTTGTTCACTAATAACTTATAGATCACTCAGCAAACAGTTTCTAGGGACTCCCTAACAGTTGCTGACCCCAGAATCTCCTTGTGTATATCACAGAGGGACTGTACAAGTCACTACCAATTTAAATGGTTTAGTACATATTTAGTCCATATGTACTTAGTCAGAAGTAAATATTTTTCTGACCTCTCCAAACACCAAAAGCTATTAAAATGTTTCCCTTATACTTTTGTATATTAAAGTTCTGATGTATCGTCTACTTGCATATTAGTCTATAATGCAATTTAGCTTACAATACAACTGTCTTGCCCCCCCAAATTCCAGAAAATACAAAAACAAATGCACATAAATTTAAGGCAGTATGAAGAGTATCCAAATCAAAGCTAAGTATCCAATCCAAAGCTAAGTATGCAAAGGGAAATAAAAACTCTCCACCATCTAAAAATCTAAATAAGATGATATAAAGTGTGCTTCATGAATGTGGAGAATTTATCCCAATGTCAGTATCAGCCTACTGATTTTTGATATACAAGGGTGGTAGGAGGAGGAAGGCCAAGAAATAGGATACATACATATACATCCTAAGATCTAAAATACTCTGTATGCATCCGTGTATGTTTCTGTGCAGTTTGCCAGCTACACCTATGAATTGTTCTGTTAAGTCATCTATACCTACACATTTTAGGAAAATAAACATCTGGCAGCTTCCAAAAGCAAATGGAAGTATGAAAAGTACATCTGAAGGCACTGAAAAAGGTACCTCCTGCAATGCTGAATATGACATACATATAGGTATATCAGCAATACAACATTTTTATATGCAGTCTTAATATCCCAAATTAAATAAAGACTCTGATTTCTAGAAAGAAACCATAGAAGCAAGAGCTGTTGAGGGAAAACAGAAAATTACAGTCTGGAAAACATGATCATTTAAACTATCTCATCTACAGATTAAGGAAATTTATTCTGGTTCCCTCCTACGTAAATCTCCAATTCAAATCCTAAAATTGTAGTCACTCATTCACTTCGCAAAATACTGTAACATGGCAAACTCTCTAAACCCAGAATATTAAAAAAGGTCAAAATAATATTAAATTCAGGGCTTTGCAGACTTAAAGAACGGTCATTCAATGCACTGACTGGCCTCAGCTCACAGAGAAAACCAGAAAAATTAAAGATACATGGTGCTTTGTACATGGAAGGATTGCACTCAAGGAGAGTTCTGATACTACACACTTGTAACAAAATCTAGTAGAGAAGTGGCTAAATATTAATTCATATCAGTTAAGACCACAAAAGCAACACAAAAGAGAGACTACTGTGAGAAACATCAATCCCGTGAAAATAATCAGAAGGAAAAATAGAAGAGCATTAAATTAGGTGGGCTGTGATTCTCACAACCCATTTATAACCATTTAGTCTGTTCATGATCACTCAGAGAAAATACTGTGTCTGTATACACAGAAATATGTTGGTTCTATTATTTAATAAACACTACTCTAACACACACAGACAAGCAAATACAGCCATGTATGAATGCATCCTTACACCTAGCACAACTTACTTCTTTTCCAGACTCAACTTCTTGCAGTTCTTTGAGCCAACAGCAATCGACCAGCTTAGTTTTATGAATTCTAGTTACACATATTTTCAGAAAAGCAGTATAGGCGTCTATCCAAAATTTCTGAAAAATGAAAACGTTGAACCTAACATGTTTATTTTATTATCATGTATTTATTATTCATAGGCTCTGCTCCAAAGATGATAGCTTCCCACAACATTTTAGCTATTCAAGCTTTTTTTAGTTCACACACACATACTTTTTTGGCTATTTCCTGGCTTGTCAGTCATAAAATGAAACGCAGAATAGTACAAGAATTAAATAGAGGCCATTAACTTGCATCAAAATGAACACCTGGCAAAAAGTCCTAAGTGAAAACTGTTGGTTAACACCGTTTAGCATAGACCAGTTAATCACTAGTGTTCTAGTATTATTTGACATTGACTCACAAGTGGAAACAAAATCTAACACCATCCAACAATTAGGTTGTGTAATTCAAGAAATTTTCTGAGACACCTGCTTTGTACTCATTATACTACTAGATGAAACGCTCAGTCTTGCTGTTCTGGCCTAACATTCAAAGCCCATAGGATTATGACCAAGTCAGAAACCTTTTAATCCTTTAAAAGAGCTTGATTTTCAGAGAATGGACTCTAAAGTGTTTCTGAAAATCTCCGTATTCCTTTCAAAGGACCTAGATGAGAGCCCAGAATTAAGCCATTTTAACAACTTTTTTTTTGACTTGTCAATGTTAAGTTCACTTAAAGACTAGAAAAACAACAGGAAGAAACAAAAGTCATAGAATATTTATCAATTAAGCATTTGTTTCAAGTACTCAGTTCTACAAAATATTGGAGGAAGACAAATACCATTCTTCATAAAGAAATGATACAATGTGAACTGAATTAATCTGCAGAATTTTGTATGAAACAAGGGGTCAGTTGACGGACAAAATCATAAAGGCTTCATGGGGCTAATTCTTGGAAGTGTTAAGTATCCATAATTGCAATTGATATCAGTAAAAGTTCCATATTAAACTGAGTTCATCGGTCTCCTAATTGGTTTTAATGTTGTGCTATATTGCTATATTCCATTATTTTTCCTCAGAAAACCAAAAATCCACATTTGCTTTAATTTAGTTTCTGTTGTGAGTAGAAAAAGGCATTTTTTTGCATTTAATTCTGAGAAAAAGTATCAAGCTATCATCATTACCATAGAGCACTCACAGTTTACTTCAAAGGCTTCTGTATTTTCCTCTATCTCTATCATATTGTGACATGATCTAAGTGGCAGTGTGTTTACAGCTGTGCATCCACAAATGAAGATCTCACTTTTCGAAGTCAAGCCCAAACTTTACCATGTACAACATGTAACATTTGTTTTCCTTGACCCACATGGTAAGCACACATACAGTAAACACACCCTTTTCAGATGGATGCATAAATACAACATCTAAATATGCTGACAAAAGTACAAGATAATTTTACTAAGGCAGTAAGAATTTTGATTACACTGTTATCAGTTCTTGTACTGTCCTGTTATTTTCTCAGATTTTTTTGTTCAAGTCTCTGTCTTGCAGAACAAAATCACTTCTACAATTGAGAGAACAGATCAATTTCTTATGAGATGTTCAGGAAACAAAGGCCCAGCATGAATGTATGAGGCTTATTTTATGAAAGAGATAGAAAACAAACAAAACATAAGCTTGTAGGACCAGTTGTTCATCATCTCTGATTTTCACATTACTTCCCTATAAAATTCAGTACTATATTCATTACTTCAGAACAGTTTGGATACCTGTTTTTCTTTTACTCTTTCTGCAAGTTACAATCCTTTCTAAATTAAAATCCTACAATTTTAGAAGGCCTTTAATGAATTCATTACACATGCATAAGTAGACAGTAATCTATATTTCCAAGTATTCCTTCTTCCAACGGCTACCTGGGTTCTGTGTTTTTTCCTATTTCATATGTCTGGCACCTTTGAACAGACATTACTGCTATTTTCTAACTAATTTATTTCTAACATTGTGTTTCATAAATTCTCAAGCACATACCACTTTCCTCTCTTCAGTAAGTTTCAAATGATTCAAAGCTATTAATTTTTCTTAATCTCTAACATTTAAAGGGAAAAGTGATATAGAAAAGGATGAGCAATATGCAACATCCTGTAACGCTGAGAGTATAATGATATTTGGAAACAACTTATTTTCAAAACATGAAAAAATGGTATTTTGTAGGTTGTTAATTTATTATTCAGTTTCCCTTATCAGAGATGCTTATGAATCACAATATAATTTAACCATCAATCTAAAAAGAAAATAAAATAAAAATGTAAGGGTTTTTTTTCCCCACATGCCATTTGTCACTAGCAGTAAAATATGACATGGGCTGAAAGTCTTGTTCAATGCCACTACATACCTTTGACTTGTACAATTAAAAGCAACAGAAAATTGGGGAACAGTTTTTTAGAAGATGCAATAGAAGCACTATTACCTCAATAATTCTTCACTACTAAAGAAAGTGAAAAAAATCCCAGCAGAAATGTAATGAGAAAGAAAGAAAGAAAGAAAGAAAGAAAGAAAGAAANAGAGAGAGAGAGAGAGAGAGAGAGAGAGAGAGAGAGAGAGAGAGAGAGAGAGAGAGAGAGAGAGAGAGAGAGAGAGAGAGAGAGAGAGAGAGAGAGAGAGAGAGAGAGAGAGAGAGAGAGAGAGAGAGAGAGAGAGAGAGAGAGAGAGAGAGAGAGAGAGAGAGAGAGAGAGAGAGAGAGAGAGAGAGAGAGAGAGAGAGAGAGAGAGAGAGAGAGAGAGAGAGAGAGAGAGAGAGAGAGAGAGAGAGAGAGAGAGAGAGAGAGAGAGAGAGAGAGAGAGAGAGAGAGAGAGAGAGAGAGAGAGAGAGAGAGAGAGAGAGAGAGAGAGAGAGAGAGAGAGAAAGAAAGAAAGAAAGAAAGAAAGAAAGAAAGAAAGAAAGAAAGAAAGAAAGAAAGAAAGAAAGAAAGAAAGAAAGAAACCATTGAAACCTAGTTAGTGGCCAATTCCACAGTTCCTATGAAGTCTAAAGAATCTATTGATTACAGAATATTAGCAACAGTATGTATTGAGTCTTGATAACTATGCAGTTCACACATTCTTACCTACTGCAGCCACCCATCGCTACTAAGATCTTTGCAGTAGATAAAAAGCATTTAAATACTGCTCTAGAAACATGTTATTAGCATGTCAGGTGGAAGGATTTGGATGAATTTTTCTGCCAAGAGAACAGACATTCTAGTTACAAGTTGCTGCCATTACTGCTTATACTAGATAGAAAATGGATACCAGCTAAGGGGGAACAACAGAAAAAAAAACAAATTAAAAAATATATTAAAAGGTTTCAGTGTTTCTTTCAAATAGATGTAAGAGAATTTCATAGGTCAGTAAAAACTTTTGTTTAGAAGGCTCTCGAAAGGGCAGAAGAGCAAGTTTACTGTTATGAAGAGAGACCTAGATATAGCAGTAAGAACTCTGTTCATTTACATGGAAGGCTTTTCTATTTGAAAAAATATGGCCAGAATCAAGCAATTAATATGTCTGATTACATGTTCTTACCGTGGAAAAGATAAATCATATTAGATAGATGTTTCATTTATCTACAGCTTTTAAATCACAGTAGAGATAGTATATAAAACAAAGACTTCAGGCTGTTTCCAAGGTGATAAATCAAGAAGTATTACATGTGGCAATAAGTTCACACTGAAGTTATTTAAGCCTTAAAATCTATGCTAGAGGATCTGCAAACCCCTTCCCCCTCATGTATCTCCCTTTAAAAAACAAAAGAAAACAAAACCTGAATGATCAGGATGAGGAAAGGCAGGTAGATATTTGTACTTGCAAGAATAGCAGACACTGAAATGCAAAAAATGAAAATAAAAACTTTCAGGAAAAACTGCCCTGTGTTGTGCAATGTTAAAACATTCAAAAATTACAGCCAACTCCTGCCTCGGGGAAGAAAATGGGTGCTTTTGAGTTCTTCCCATGAGGCAGATTCTCAGAAGATTATACCAATTTTGAGTGCTAGCCTCGTTTTCCTCAAAACCCAGCACTTAGCACTTTCAGGCCATTTTTATTGACATCTTTGCAAAGGTTATGAATGGAATAACCAATAGATGTACAAAACTTTTTATTGCTAGATACACATTTCAATATTGTCGGGTAGAATATGCATGAACATATCATACACCGTAACACAAGTAATGTCTGTAGTTTCCATTTGAAGTTATTTGTAGCTCACACCTGTAACATTTGAATATCGCATTCTTTTGGAATACAGAGGTTACATTCATAATGTGTTTTATCAGAAGCATTTGATGTAGGATATTGGAACGTTTCAGTTTTGTATGATGAGTCATACATCTCCCAGACTCTGTCACCATTATGCCCTATACAGAAAATCCTCAGGTCTCCAGAAGTCAGACTTCATCCTGCACTGGTGCAAGGGGTTCTTCCTTTGCAAGTACATCTGTCCTCACTGAATCTCATGAAGTTCCTGTGACCTGTTGCTCCACCTTGCCTAAGTCCCTTTGAGTGGCAGCCCTGCTGTCAAGCAGGAAGAAGGTGGTAGACCCCCAGCCAGCACCATCCAACAAAACTTGCTTTCCCCTCCACAATTTGTGCAAAGAGGAACTGCTGACAGGAACTTACCTGTCAGAAATAAACGCAGCATGATAGGGCCTCAGGCCATCTTTGTATACAACTGCACAGCTATGGGCAGCAGCTGGCCTGAATTCAAGGACAGGAAAAAACTTCAAGATCCCAAATCCTGAAATAATTTCTCCCTTCCTTGAGTTACCAGATGTAGTAAGGGTTGTTATCATTACTGTATGCAGGGTATGACATCAACATGCACTACCTCAAGGCTGCATTCTTTTATTTATTGTCAGGGATCTGTTTTGCTCTTTCCAGAATGGAATGCTCCTCTGCTGTCAATTGATCCAGTTTCAAAATCAGAAAAGTTCTCTCATTGAACAGGAAACAAGAGTCCATAGATTTTCTCACAGTCCACCACATCTTAATAATACAAAGCTATTATATTTCATAAAATAATGCCATGGTCGTCTAATGTATGTAAAAGAAAGAGACCATCATCTGAGAAATCAACTCATTTGGGGAGCTTGGTCATGACAGACCGACACAGTAAACAGATGGAATTAAAAGCTGGTATCATAAATCACATTCCCCCCCAATACTTTTCAGAATGCTTTATTTTTTCTTTTCTGATTGCTTATGTCCTGAGCAGAACAACAGATGAGCACAAAGTGCTGTTTTAAGTGGAATTCTGGAGGGGTCTGCAGAAGAACATTAAACAGGGTTGTGACCCAAGGGACTAAGTCTTTGATCCAGTAATGAGATCATCAGATATACTCCCAGCAGTGCTGCAGATGTGCTGTACAATGAAACAGAACTACAGCATCAAGAAATGCAGATCTAGAACAACCATATACACAAAGTGATTAGGGAACATAAGGCTCAAGAAACAAAGGCTGAAAAATGACTTTTACTCCAAGGACTAAATGATTATTATAATTTCAACTTCAAAAATACAAATTGCATTAGTAATTTGCATTACAAATACTGTCTTAATATCTATATAGTACAAAATACAGATTAAAGGCAAAAACATAGCTTTCAAAATCCTGGAAGATTAGATTGGATTTAATCATCTATGAAATACCTTGTTGAACTATATCAAGAAGGAAATATATGCATATTTTTTTAATAGAGAACAAATATTACTTTCAGTCTTAATTAAGAAAGTTAGCAGGCATAGGTAAATATTCCTACAATTAAAGTTTCCACAATAAGGAGATTTGCAGGCCTATAAATTGTCTTAAGGATAGAGAAAGGGCTTCCATTACAGTGACTTTTTACGCTGTGAAAATAGGAGTTGTATTTCTATACAGAATAATATATTAGTGACAGCTCTCTTACTCAGCAACCAGTTGGCGAGCAGTTATTGGGACTGAGATGATCCCAAACTGCACCCTATTTAAGAAAGACTTCTTACCTATGTCAACTCATCGATTATGACTTAAGAAGAAGAGTTTTTAAACATTCAACAGACAGAAATAAATTCAGACATTAGCATAATGAAGTCTAATATCTCTGTAAAGGACATAAGTCAATAACTACTATGAGCCACACCCTATATATAGCCAGTCCTTTTCATAGAGGAGACATAGTCAAAATATTCAAAGGGAAGGGCTGGGTATTAAAAAAAAAAATAGATTTAGAAGATGCAGGTGAAACAGAATCATTTAGTTTGCTTTAGATTTTGAAGCTGGGATCTGAATAGTGCTATTTGGTAGCCAGCAGTTCTTTTGTTTTTACCTGAAAACTATGAAAAAGGAAGATGTCAATACTCAATTGCTTAAAACTCTTTCCACTATACTGTATACTTCACTGTGCAACAGACAATCCTTTTAATTAGCAGTGCATTTTACTTGTGTACATTTCCATGATGTGTTTTATCTTTAGCTCAGATTTTAAAAGCTACTTTAATTAGTGTAGTTTAAGGAAGATTCATCTATTCTTAAATTGATACCTGAACTGCCTGCATCAGAGGTCATCAACTACCAGATTTTTAGGTTTTTTTAAAGAGCTGTGATTTATGTTTTATATTGTCTGAACTCAAAAGATTGGTGTGCTATGGTTATGTTAGAAACCGCAATATTTATTCACACACATAAATGGATACTACCTTAATGTGAAGTACTACTGCATGAAACAGAAGCAGATACTGAAGATTGCTTCTCTTTCTAGATTTAAAAAAATAAAATAAAATCATAAATAGCCATAAATTTAATATTCTAGAAAAGTTAAAAGGGACATGTCTGTGTTGCTCTGCATGATAGAAGATTAATCACAAAGCACAAGGAAAATTGAAAGGATATGAAATTTAGCCTAGTCCCAAACCCAGCAATAATAGTACTGGCTTGAACATACGCAAGTGTCTGGTACCTAGACTGCAACTAAGCATCAGTCAATAATCCCAGCTGACGTTATCACCCACCCTTGAAATCCAGGCCACTTAACATATAAAAATATATTCAATTAACAAACGCTTCTTTTCCTAATTTTTCACACATGCTGCAACCATAGTCTTGAGCATACAGACATGAGCTATGGCAATAAAAATTATGAAGGGGCCAAATGCTTATGGTCATGCTAGTCATCAACTCTCTGGGGTCTGGAATGTCTAGCAGTGAACCAGCTACTGCTTGGGTAATTCAGCAATAAACAAAGCTGCTCAACTCATCTTCTCCCAAAACCTAATATCAGTAATACCCAGGTGCCCACTTTTTAAACCAAAATTTAACCGCTCATAATCATGCTAGCACTGACATTCATTCTAGATCTCTGCATACAGCAATAAATTAACATGAACACCATTATTATAAATTACTATAGCCAATACTTCAAGGGAAGACAATCAGAAAATAATGATGTATGATCATAATTTCTTTTTTACCCAGTAGCTATGTGATCAGACCTCTTTTGCAGAATTAGCTGAAAACTATGAACTATTTACAGATACAAATACTCAAAAATGCTCCTGCTTTCCAGCACCTATAATTGGACTTTGATTCCAGCTTTGAAATTCAAGTCATATATGTCAAAGTCTAAAGCTTGTATCAAGACACCCAACTTGCGAGTTTTGCACTGTGACATTTCAGAAAAACATAACTTAGGTGGGTTGACTTTGGCTGGATGCCAGGTGTCCACCAAAGCTGCTCTATCAGTGCATCTCCTCTCCCCTCAGATGGACAGGGGAGAGAAAATATAACAAAAGGTTCATGAATTGAGGTGAGGACAGAGAATTACCAGCAATTACTATCACAGGCAATAGATATTCTGCTTGGGGAAATTAGCTTAATTTATTAGCAATCAAATCAGAGTAATGAGAAATAAAAACTAAATCTCAAAACACCTTCTCCCCCTCCCTTCTACCCAGGCTTAACTCTACTCTCATTTTCTCTACCTCCTCTCCTCCCAGTGGCATGGGGGACAGGGAACGGGGATTGCGGTCAGTTCATTACACGCTGTTTTTGCTGCTCCTTTCTCCTCAAGGTTGGACTCCTCACACTCTTCTCCTGCTCCAGTGTAAGTCCCTTAGACCGGGTGTAGTCCTACAGGCTGCTCTAGTGAGGGTCCCCTAGGGTCACAAGTTCTGCCAGCAAATCTGATCCAGCATGGACTTCTTTTTCCACAGGTTCTGCCAAGAACCTGCTCCAGCATGGGTTTCCCATGGGGTCATGGCCTCCTTTGAGCATCCACCTGCTCTGGTGTGTGGCCCTCCACTGGCTGCACATGGATATCTGCTCCACCGTTAACCTCCCTGGGCTGCAGGCACCAGCCTTTCTCACCCTGGTCTTCACTATGGGCTACAGNGTTGGACTCCTCACACTCTTCTCCTGCTCCAGTGTAAGTCCCTTAGACCGGGTGTAGTCCTACAGGCTGCTCTAGTGAGGGTCCCCTAGGGTCACAAGTTCTGCCAGCAAATCTGATCCAGCATGGACTTCTTTTTCCACAGGTTCTGCCAAGAACCTGCTCCGGCANCTCTTTTGCAGAATTAGCTGAAAACTATGAACTATTTACAGATACAAATACTCAAAAATGCTCCTGCTTTCCAGCACCTATAATTGGACTTTGATTCCAGCTTTGAAATTCAAGTCATATATGTCAAAGTCTAAAGCTTGTATCAAGACACCCAACTTGCGAGTTTTGCACTGTGACATTTCAGAAAAACATAACTTAGGTGGGTTGACTTTGGCTGGATGCCAGGTGTCCACCAAAGCTGCTCTATCAGTGCATCTCCTCTCCCCTCAGATGGACAGGGGAGAGAAAATATAACAAAAGGCTCATGAATTGAGGTGAGGACAGAGAATTACCAGCAATTACTATCACAGGCAATAGATATTCTACTTGGGGAAATTAGCTTAATTTATTAGCAATCAAATCAGAGTAATGAGAAATAAAAACTAAATCTCAAAACACCTTCTCCCCCTCCCTTCTACCCAGGCTTAACTCTACTCTCATTTTCTCTACCTCCTCTCCTCCCAGTGGCATGGGGGACAGGGAACGGGGATTGCGGTCAGTTCATTACACGCTGTTTTTGCTGCTCCTTTCTCCTCAAGGTTGGACTCCTCACACTCTTCTCCTGCTCCAGTGTAAGTCCCTTAGACCGGGTGTAGTCCTACAGGCTGCACTAGCGAGGGTCCCCTCGGGTCACACGTTGTGA
>VWZY01006119.1:228710-256493 GCA_013399075.1 Chloroceryle aenea | reverse complement strand
CTTCTTTTTCCACAGGTTCTTCCAAGAACCTGCTCCAGCATGGGTTTCCCATGGGGTCATGGCCTCCTTTGAGCATCCACCTGCTCTGGTGTGTGGCCCTCCACTGGCTGCACATGGATATCTGCTCCACCGTTAACCTCCCTGGGCTGCAGGCACCAGCCTTTCTCACCCTGGTCTTCACTATGGGCTACAGTCTGCTCCAGTGCCCAGAGCACCTTCCCCCACTTCTTCTATATTCTGCTGCTGTTAGGCAGGGTTTTTTCCTCCTTCTTAAATATGTTATCTCAGAGGCACTACCACTGCCACTGATGGGCTCAGCCTTGGCTAGCAGGTCCATCTTTGCCCCAGCTGGCACTGGCTCTGTTGGACATAGGGGAGGCTTCCAGCAGCTTCTCACAGAAGCCACCCCTGTAGCCTTCCTGCTACCAAAACCTTGCCACACAAACCAAATACACACTGTTTTTCATACTTCTTGGAAAATAAATGATTTACATGAACTCGGGGTGTACAACAGTTACAAAAGCACACTCTAATATTGTTGAAGAAATACTTTGACTTCCTTGCTGATAAGATCATTCTACCCTTGCAGAATGTCAACAGCTAATCATATTCTTTCTCTGTGCTGATATTATACTGAGAAATTGACTTTGCCATCTGGCTTTCTAGAATTTTTATCAGGTCTTTTTAATTAGGTTCAAATCATTGATTTCCATTGTTCCCCAGCTTCTATCTTTTTCAGTACCGTTAAGACTGAATCTATTTCCAGCACACTGCAGCGTTCTCAAGTGGAACCTAAAATGAATAGGATTTTCCCACAGGTTTTCACACCTTACATCTGCTAGCAAAGTCCTGTCATGCTTGCCTAGTAGTGCATATAATTCAATTTTCGTTTTATTAAGATATGAGGATGACCATTCTATTAAAAAAATAAAATCAAACAACCTTAAAAACTCCAAATGAAAAATGGGCCCAAGGCTTACAAATTAGAGACATCTGCAAGAGGGCTGGAAGGTTAGCTTGCTGTAATTATGTTGAACATATTTAAATCAAAGTGGTTGTAAAGACTTTCCTAGGCCAGACCATATTTCTATGTTACTTGGCTTTTTCTATTATGTTGCAATGCTAAAGACATTGATGTAGCATTTCAAGTTTAGAAAAAGTTTATAATATCCAAATACTGCTGTACATTGCAAATACAGAGACTGTAAATTTCATCTTTAAAAGCAGGAGCCCCTGCAAGGCTTTTTGTCTTAAACCTTGCACAAAACAAGGACAGGACTTTTGGTAATGTTAATGTATAATAAAGACATTGTTCTTTGTAGGAAAAGTCTTTAGAAAGTTGCTTTCACAAGAAAAAAAATGAAGTCTCTAAATAAATTAAGGATATCCTTAATTTGATTTCCAAGTATACAAAATCCAGATCTGAGCTTTCCTCAGAATTTAATAGGAGGTGCTTGGGTAGGGACCATAGCCTTGGTTTTGGTTTAAAAAGCAAGCAAGCAAACAAACAAACAAACAAAAACAACAAACAACAAGAAACAAGCAAACACACCCCCACAACTTGATTTTACAATTTAGAGGCTGTACACCAAGTTTCACATTTTCTGGTAATTTAAATCATTAATTAAATACAAATCTCTATGCATTTTAAAAGTGCAATACAGTAACTCCTTCAGAAAGTTGCCTAAACCCCCCAATTTGGGGTCCACACAACAAGGCTGTCAAAGGTTTAAGTTAGAATGACAGGAGAGAATCACACTAGGACTTCCCCAAATGTCACTCACAAGGCATTGTACTCACATTTAATGATCAAACACATCCAAGACTTCCTAGGCTTTCTTACTGATGACCAAATAAACTTCTGGTATTAAAGCTGACAAGCTATGTTTTGCTAGATACAAAAGCAATATCTTTCCTGCACGGCAGGTTCCTGTAGGGCAACATTTTAGTTTCTAGTTGAAAGATGAAGGACCTACCACTGGAACAATATTCTTTCCCTTTTTCTTCCCACAGAAGAAAGGGCAAAATATAACAGTGCTACATGTCCGATGATTTCTTAGTACGTGTCTTTCTCTCTGTGCAGTAGATACAAATGGAACATTCTGTGTGGTCACATAAGTTAAAGTGCTGGAGAGCACCTGGAAATCTAGCTAGCAAAATACTTATCTACAGTACTTCTAGAAACAAACAGAAGCTACTTCTCACTGAAGCAAACACAGCCTTTTAAAAACTGACTCTATGCACTAACTACATATCCACATAATAATGTAACAATAACAGAGTCTGTGTCAAAACAACAGAGGACCTATGGTAAATTTAAGGAATAAGGATCAAAATATGGGGATACTTTGCAATCAAAACCTGTCACCCATCACACAAGTCTATCCATGGGTGTGAAAAGGGAAGGAGAAGGTCTAGGGCAACATTCTAAATTCTAATTGCAAGAAGCGGTTCCATCTACTTGAGTTGTAGTCTCTGGACACTTTGGGACATATTTGATTGGAGATTATAGCAAGCAAATTGTAAAGAAAAAACAGCACATCTGATGAGATTACACTAGGTGTGTCTCTTAAGCAGGTCTGTCTGATAATCCAAATATATTTACTTCCAATAAATAGCACAAAAGCATTGTCTCATATTCAGTTTGTGATCCAAAATATTCCCTAAATCATATCGAAAAGAACGCCTACTGTCAACTCTTCACTATTATTGTTTATGCAGAGGATCTTTCTCTGCTTCTCATTCTCTCAGAAATGTACCTCTAATTTATCAAGAATTAAGTATTGTCTTCTATCGTGGTTGCAACCCTTCTCGGATTGCTGTTGTCTGAAACCTGACAAGCACACTCTCTTTTCCATCATCCTGATCATTAATGAACAAATTTAACAGAAACAGATCACAGGCCAGATTCCTAAGAAAACTTGCTTAATACAAATTACCAAACAAAAGTACAACACAGATAAGTGATTTTTGAGTGTTCTTTTCTAGCTACTTACACATTAACCTTGGATTAATTACCCTAGCCTACCCAGGAGAATGCTATAGAAGTCTAAAAAGATTCTTTTACAAAAAAGATACGCATCTATTGCTTTCCTTTTAGTCATAGGCTTGTTATCCTGCCATAGGAGAAAATTACATTTATAAGATCTGTTCTGGACAAACTCATATTGACAGTTTCTTGCTATCTCGTAGGTGCTCACAAGTAGTACGTTTTGTTTACTGTTTTTCCTGAAACTGAAATTAAGCTGCCTCTCTTGTACTTCTGCTCTTATGTTTTCAAAAAATCATGGATGCCACTTGCTGTCTTCAACAGCCTCATCTCTCCTCCAACATCTCTGGGATAACTGTTAATGGCTCTGAGATTGAGTCAGCCTGCTGTATTAATTTAATGTGGTCCAACTACCTTGAAAACATATCATCCAACTATTTTATGTTCTTTTCCTACTATAGCCTATTTTGCCTTTTTGGTATTAAAATTAATTGTCTCATTCAGGTTATCACAGTTGGCCTTTTTAGTGAAGGAAAAACTTATCAAACACTTGGACTGTCTTAGATTTCTCAGTCACTTTTTAATTTAACTGAGTAGAGATGGAAATAAAAAAATGTTTTTTATTTAGTGGTAGCAAACAGAAATATATCCAAATACTTTTAGTTAACTTCATCTCATTTTGTACTCTCACCTTTCTATTTTTGTACATATATACTAACCCCCAGCAAACTTAGTTCTTTTGTACTTCATTTTAAAGACAATTTAAAAAGTCATCGTTTATCCATATTGTACTCCACCTACACTTTCTGTCTCTCTCTCTTACCTTATCCCACGACAAAAATTAAAAATAGAAAAATCAGTTGTTTATTTGCAGTCTCTTTGATCCTATTTTATCTAGTTTAGGTTCACATGAAGCACAACCCATCACTTACTGAAGTTAGTTGAAATCTGTTGTTTTATTTATCTTCTTTTCTTTCCTAGAGATTGTGAACTCTGTTATTTCATGATCCATCTTCCAAAGTTGCATTCCACCAGCACATTCTCAACAAATTTCTTCCTGCGAATTGCTCTTGTGTCTTGACTAGACTTCTTTTTTTTCACTTCTCCAACTGCAGTATGTAATTTTAATTATGCTTTTATCTCATGTTCTTTGTTTTGTGGTTGTGGTTTGTTTTTTGTTTTTTTTTTGTATTTTTGGTTGCTTGGTTGGTTGTTTTATATAAAAGCAAAATAAGTTAATAAAAAAAAGGTCCCCAAATCAGTTAAAACCAATGTAGTCTGCATTCTAACTCTACATGTTGTGGTAATTAAACTGAACTAACAAACCTGCAGTTTAATAAATGTTAAAAAGTCTCCAAACTCTGGGCTTTTCTTTCTGGGGCCTGTATTAGATGTGTGCCATCAGAGTGCTTTTACGTTTTTGCCATACATTTACAGACATGTGCACTGTCTGTGTTCTAAACATAAGAGTGAGCATTACTCTTATATTCCATTATTACCTTATTTTCTTTGCCAAGCTATACTCCTCTCAGATTCAAATATTGTTCAAGATTTATATCATGTGAATTGTTGCTTCATATCTCCATATGACAGTTACATCATAAGCTTGACCCTGTGCTGAGACCTTCAGTTTTATTTCCTTATTGTATATATTTCTCATGTCTTATAGGAATGTAGATACACAAGACATATGATAGAGTAACATTACTCTTCTGCGTGTTCCTCTTATGACACTATTATGAATAAACTTCTGTAATTTACAATCCCCATTCACTTAGTTCTTTTTAGAGATACAAGTGTTATTTCTTGCTCTAGAGGCTGCTCAACCACTCAGAAATGCTAAAGTGATTTTTCTTTTTTTTTAAATTGATCAGACATTTTTGATGATACATTGTTAAATGATTTTTACTGTACTTCATTCTGTGATAGTACATTTGAAACGTATGCCATTTTCTATACTGCAAGAAGTTACCTTGGTTGTTTTGTTTGTTTTGGTTTTTTTTTTGTCCTAAGAGACAGAGAGTTTAACACTAATGTAGCCAGAAGACAGTTGCTTACATTACTAAAACGCAGGCAAAGTCCACATCAGACTTCCTAAGTGATCTAGATTCATTAACTCAGGTACACAAGTACTGTGAGAGGTTCATGCTTTTTCTTCAGAGGATGAAGGAGAACTACAGAAGTGTAGAAAATTCTTGACACATTTTAGCTAGCTTTTATATACTGATAAAAGCATAGCCACTGCAACACAGTTCATCTCTTAGCTTCTTAAAAAGGTTTTCCACCTTTCAGTGAATTTGCCTATATTAGAGTCAAATAGGTAATCTCAGCCAAACAAAAGCCGTCAAGTATTTTACCGAGTTGAAAGCAATAATCCAAAGCACTCCTACAACCACTTTTCTTCAAGATGGTAGAATGAAGAGCCAGGCTCTTATCTGCTAAGAAGCTTTCTTTGCTGCAGGGAAATCAGTTAAGGTGTGGCGATGGTTTCTCAGTTGTCCCTTTTAATCCATTTTCAGTTTTCCTGCATTTACCATAGATTACCCTCCTCTCAGTTCAGTTTCCTTCATGGCTATCCTACTACCCATACTCACAAGAATGAGAAAACTATCCCAATGACATTTTAACTAAGCCAAACAATTTCCTTTTACCCTGCAGATTTACAACACCATTATAGAACTATATGTTTTACATATATATAAGGACAAAACTACTTCTACCTCTCCCATGTTTCCACAGCAATGAAAGTCAGACAATGACTAAATCCAGTTTTCTGGAATCAGACGAGCACCCTTTCATTTTCTCTTCCCTGTGATGTAAACTATGCTGATGATAAAGAGGGAAAGAAACAAACCAAGAAGTTAACTTCCATAGTCATTTCTTCTTGCACCATCCAGTGACGAGGCATATTCAGTGTCAAGCAAGAGAATTGAAACAAAATAAATCCATCTTCTGTATAAGAAAAATAATACATTGTTTATTAATCAACTTCAGAATTTTTCTGAAGATACTCAGTGTTTTCTGTTAATTTGTTAAAAACCTTCCTTTTTTTCCTTTTCAATCCCCAGTTCTCACTGAAAAAGCTCCTAAGACTTTAATAACACCTATTACCTGTCTCTTTGCTTGACGTATACCCACTTGCTGATTAAGTTTACTTAACTCACATTGCCAAAAAAAAAAAAAATAAAATAATTCTGGCAGCATAAACTGAACTTCAGCACAACGTGCTTTGCCAGAAGTCCTGCACTATAGCACCATTCCTTCATCCTGGCAAGTCTGTATTATAGTATGTGGCAAGTAAAGGCATCCATATGCTGTTAACCTTTTCAGACCACTAAAGAACAGATGGTCTCAGATTAGCTGTTGACGAGCTGTTAATGTAACTATCCATCAATGCCTTTAATTACAGTTTTCTTGTTTTCAAAACAGCCCATATTGGAATTTTTCTTCTTTTTTTTTTTTTTTTTTTTACGAANTTTTTTTTTTTTTTTTTTTTAAGCAGAAGATAAAATAAACTGCTCTGTAAACACAGGATAGATCTATAAAAACAAACCTAGACAGCGTTCTTCATTCTACGCCTTTGAAAACTCCATGTAAGCATTCATCTCTATAAAATTATCAAAAAGATATTGTAAATATAGGTGATCTTAACAGCAGGGGTGTTGGAACAAGGTGATCTTTAAGGTCCCTTCCAACCCAAACCACTCTATTCTAATGCATGTGAAATGCTCCTTTTGACCACCTCTACTGAGAACATATTTTTTATCACCTGTTCCCAGAAACTATAAATTATGCAATACATGAAAATTTTTATTACAAAAAATAATAATCTTTCTTCTTAGGAAATGTAATTAAAAAATGGTATAATTTTCTGCTTTGGGAAAGAATAGATGTATTTCCATAAAAACCTTACGTGGATAAAAAATTACCTCTGCCTTCACATAGTTAGGGTATTGCTTTGGCAAACTCTCTTAGGATACTATAGTGAAAGCTATTTCATTTTTATTTTAATTACAGTGAATTACTTGTTAAATAAAAAAAAGTCTTGCAGAGATAACAGTTTCACATACCAAACCAGTTGATAGCCAATCCAATTTCACACAGTCCAGGCCATTTTATTAGCACTTTGTGTGTGCAGGTAACTCCATCAGTCCTATGTGCACTTTCCAAAGATGAAGTGACATTGGTTTTCCTGTGTTGGATGCTACACTGCTCCCAAGTTTTGTGCAGGTAAAAGCAGGTGGAAAGGGTAATTATGAAACTCTGTTTTAATTTTTTAGTACATTAATGCCACAAATACAGATTTTTAAGGTCTTACATTGGATTTTTCTAGCAAAGGCAGTCTGGAATAAGCTATACATTAACACACAAAACAGCTACTGAAAATGCACACATCTTTGGAAAGATTGAGGTATGTGAATAAACTAACTGAACCTATTACTGTGAAGGATTTCATTATTATTTATGAGGAAAGGTTATGTTTACTGTATTATCTTTCTTCAATGTGTGATAGTTGAATTGTTACAAGAGTTTCTATTTTTAGAGAATAAAAGTCTACATCAACTCTTTGTCACAAATTCACTTATAAACTCTTGAAACATATCTGTATTATAGGAGAAAGACTTATCTTTGCAAGGTGAAGTACAACAAAAAGAAGTAATTTTGGGATCCCTACTATTTTCCTCCACTGTATTACCTGCAATTTACAGCAAACCTTGCGGTTTTATTTCCATGATGTTGGTACATGAAATGATGAGAATCCTGCCATTTTGCACCAAGTCCATGGTCAAACTCAGAGACGGCTCTGCTACACATCAGCTGACTTTATCTGCTTAAGACCCCAAGACTCTACCATCAAATTCAAAAGCTAGAAATAATGGTGAATTAAAAACAACTTTTTATTTACATCATGGTCTTCCCTCAAAGTTTTCATTCCGAAAAGGAACTAAAATATTTATTATATATGAAAAATTTCAAATTATTCTTGCAAAAAGGAATATTTGGAAGAAGGACTGTAAATCTCAACAAACTTTGGAAGTTCCTATACATTATTGTAGACATCTTACACAATTAAATTTATAAAATATTTCTTATGTTTAGATACCTACAAACTGCCATCCATCCCTACTGGAAACATTGCTCTTAACTAGAGGTGAAAAAACGTATTTCTTCCTTCACACTTCTCCATTAAATTCTAGCAGTACTGCTAGAACATACATATTTGATGCACATCCCTCACCACTTGAGAACTAATTAAGCTTTTTGCAAGTCGTTTTGGCAGAAATTCTTTTGATAGGAATTTAAGCCACTTTTTTATATTAACAAATAGATAAATTTGAAACTCTGATTCACTCATAGAGCAGCACCAGTGTTTTACCTTCTTGCAGATGGCAGATGTTTTCAGATAGACTAGAAATATTAATACTCAAGCTGTCATAAAACACCTATGACTGTTTTGAATAACATTGATTTGGTTGTCACAATAGGTAAAAAGGTCAGCATCTCAAACCATGGAGTTGTACTCTAGAAAACATTATATTTTTTACATGAAAAAAATGTCTCTCTTAACATAACCAGCATAAAATCCCTGTTGTGTGCACAGCACATAAAAAGCATGTGAAATGAGATACACTATTTAATCTAATGTAACATGATTCAAACACATAATAGTATCTGCAGAAAGACAATACCATTAACACACTGAATCAAAGTCTCTATAGTATCTTGAAATGTAAGTGTTTAACACATTGCTGTGGTACAGTCCTTCGGGGGACTGGTGTTATTGCAAGTTTTAGTGTGCCATAGAAACTAACTACAGCTGAAATATAAGGTCAATTGTAAGCATGCAGCAACAGGAGTGTAAGCTATCTATGATTTAAGGCTGTTTAGCATTAATCTAATTGCCTGTTCCCTCAACAGATGAAGGGACAGTAGGATTAGAGTCAAAAGGGTGAAAAAATTGTTTATCATTAATAAAGACAATGGAAGTGCAAGGATGGAGGAAGGGAAGTAAGGAAATGGAATGGGGAAACTGTGGTATTTTTCCTGAATTATTTGGAACATCAAAATGACAGGCAAACCTGTAGATATTTTACCTTAGGGTCTACTCTTAGCAGGACTCAGTGGAAATAGGAGGGCAAAAAAGTCATGCAAGCAATGGTATAACAGTAGAAAAGATAAAAAACAGTTTCTCTGTGTGTGTGTATATCTATGTATGTTTGTATACATATATATGCATATCTGTGTGTTCACACATGCATACACTAACCATATGCCAAAAAAGAAATTAAACAAAATATGTAACTTTGTTAAAATATGCCAATCAGTTCTAAGTATGGCATAGACATATAAAAAAAAAAAGTAGAAGTTTAGTAGGTATTTTGAACTCATTGCAAATATATACTGCCAAGACATGACCTACCAGACTGTATTAATAATGTATCAACCCTTCCCAAGGTCTCTTTCTGTCATGGCCCCTGAACTTTTTCTTCAATGACTGCTCAAAATCAGTTGTTATTTATTCTAATGGCTGTAACTTATGCCACATTTTTTAGGCACTAAAGCTATTCTTTGATTAGTGACTATGGTGTCTCTTCATCAGTTTTAAAATAGTATTTTAAATCAGTGTTTACTATGATGGCTCTGACAAGCAATAGTGTCTGTCATGTAAAGGTCATTGGCTCACTTCTGGCCCTAGACAGTAAAGGCTAAAAGTCAGTGCTGCCCAGTAGCTATTTTGTACCCTGTATGAAGTGATTTGATGGGTTTGGTCGAGAGCTTTAGTGGATAAATATCCACATCACAAACTATCACCAGAATTGGTGTTACTAATGTCATTCTCAGCAGAAGGTCAAAGAGTGAGTTGGCACAGAGACTAAATTGTGCTTGCAAGCCTAGAAGGCAGGATAAAAACAAGCTTACTAGGTGGTCTAGAAAAAGAACATCCCCTTTCCCATAGCTGTTTCAGAGCTGTCAGTCCAGAATTCTTAACATGCTAAATTCATGTTCCAAAAGAATATACCACTGGGACGGTTTCTAAGACAACTAACTGTTGAGAACATGTGAGATTTATTGGCAGCTATGAAATTTAAAGATCCAAGAAGCGTATAATATTTAGACTGTTGCAATCTCCTCAATCAGTCTATATTTTATAAAATCAAATAAATTGAAATAAGCAAAGGAAACAGCTGACAAGTTACTTCTATTATCCAAACTTCTGCCAGCACAAGTTTATCCTTTGCTATGTAATGTCCAAATAATTTGTGCACATTCTAGTGACACCATTTCAACTAAACTATTTTATAAGTATTTTTCTTTAGACTTTGTTCAGATGCTTGTGTTTAGAATTAGCAAATTCTGAACTTACAAGATTTGTTGGGAACCATATTTATCCACTTTCTGAACAGCTGAGACTTTTCTTCTGCTCTGCTTTCTTCCTTTTGAATGCCACAGGGAAAAGTTTGTCTATCTCAGACCCTTTTAAAAGTTTTGTTGTTTTCAGGAGGAGAGTAGTAGTGTTTACACCATATCCTTTCAGGAAAGGTTGCCCTTTTTCTGTACTCATTGTATCATTTGTGTAAAATATACACTGCAGGTTAAGAAAACATTCTATTCTAGCATTTACTCATTGGGCACAGCTCATGAACAAGGTGTGCAATTTCTTCCATGTACCAGATTCTCTGTGCACTTTTTCTGGACAAAGGTTAAAAGGATTACAAAGAGTGTTCCTATCCATTTATACAAATAAATGAACGTGTTTCTTGCTTTTTTTTAGTACCAAACACTAGTCCTATCCAAGTCAGTGGATAGCTGATGCTAGTGAGGCTACATGCCCCTGAGAACTCTGCTGTTTTTTTGCATTCTATCAACTCAAGTTCCTTCTTTTAGAAGTTAATTCTGAACAAATGAGAGCTCCTCAATGAAAAAAACTGTTTTACATAGTGGAAACAACAGTCCAAAAAATTTTATCAAAGGGCCAATACAGTTTAATACAAACTCTGCATCTGGTGATATTTCTGCTTATGGGAAAACAACAGCCATGTCCTCTGAACACCAGTCTGGGATGGAATTGGTGCTTCACAAAGTTATGGTTGTCTCTATTTCCTACAGAACTGGGATAATCTAACAGCATCCCACACTAGCTCTTTCCATTGCAGTAGTGTGTTTGTTCTCTTGAATATAGTTACAGATTACATAAAGCATTTACACAAAAGTCCTGCTCCAAACTGTACAGAAATTTGTTTTAAAAAGCAGGTAGATAGGAAAAGATACCAATTCCTCTTTATAACACACTGCAAAAAAGTGAACTGAACCACAAATTTATTGTTTTTTCCAGAAAAGACACTGATCTCACAGAGGAGTGAATTCCAGTACAAGAATGACAGAGCTCCAAAAGAGGAGTGAGCTTACTAGCATGACCTGGGGCTCCAAAACTCTCCCCCTGCCAAGGCCATGCCCTGTCCTCCCATGCTGGGCCTCCCAGCAGCCACAAAAGCTTTGCTGGATTCAATATTTCAAAGCACAACAGGTGCCTCTGAGCTCTTTCATGGGAGTCCTGACTCCAGCCCCAGCACCAAGACGCAGGTCTCCTTCAGGATGGTTTCTTTAATAAGTTAGATGATAACCCAGCCCTAAACCTGCACAATTCTTTATGCATCTAGTGCAACAAATCAACTCCAGGATTGTTTCCAGTGATCATAAATATCGTGCCAACCATATCCACTAATATTTAATAAAATTAATTTTAAAATTGCCAAGTTCTTCCACTCAAGTCATTACAGTCTATAAAAGAGAGATATTCAGGTTGTTTACTGACTGACAGGAAAACAAAGATAAATAGACATATTAAAATGTATAAAAAAGCTCTCCTTTGTAGGCACTAAGTATTTTAATAGTGTCAATAAATGTCTGCTTATATGTGTTCAGCAGTAACTGATGTTCACCAGGAGGTATATTTTAGAAACGAGAACCAGAAAAAAACTCTATAAACACAAATGAGATGATTAAATGTGGAGTGGAAATTAAATCTGTTAGGAATTTGCCTTGAATTTCTATAATTGAGTAATTTGGGAAAAGCACTAGTTTCAGTTTTACATAGGATAGAATAAAGTTTGTAAATTCACTTATTAAAACTATCAGAAATATGAATTACGGCATCACTGTGTTATTAAAAGTTAATTTAAAAATACAATTTATACGACAAAACCCATTCTTTCTTAACCACACTCAATGCCAGGGAACAGCATTAGTAAAGTATATAATTTTACTTTCCTGTTAATAAATTATTTCTTAATATTACAAACTGCTTGAGATATTATACATGTATATCATTTTTAGGTACATATTTACATGTATATAATCATAATTTTATAACAACATCTTTTTTTCCCCCTCTCAGAAACTGGCCAGAGATTTCACATGAGGGGACAACAGAAGAGGATGATCTTCACAGAGTATTTGCAATTCCATTTCACAAACTCTCTTCTCTCCGCCTTATTCTCGTGGCTGCCTTTGATACTATCTTCCTGCTGGAAGATAACTGCCAAAAAATGAGCTGGAACTTAAAGTTTTCCTGGCTTCTACTTATCTAATGTCTCCTAGTCATCAGAAAGCATCTGGTGGCCCTCCCTTTTCCACAAAGCCAGTTCTCTTCTTATCACCAAAGAGGACATAAAGCAGAGTGGTTAAGACATACCAATTTAATGGTAGGCAAAAGAGCAAATGAAAAGAGGAATATGCAAATAAAGCCATATTTTCATAGGTATCCTAAAATCATTTGTTGATACTGAGCTTTGACAGGAAGAGATTGGGTTAAATTTAAATCCATAGTCATATAGCTCTATTAAGGTGAAGATGAATGAACCAGACCTCTTCATTGCAATCATTTCTTCTTAACAGGGATATTGTTCCTTCAGTCTCAGGGAAATAGAGTTTTAACACTGGTGCTTAATTTATTGTCAAATTAAGCAGGCAGGATTTTCAAATATGAAAAAGGATGAAAAGCATGTAATTTAAAGCCAGCAGTTCTGTTCACTTATTAAGATCAGTCTCTCTGCACTTTAAAATAAAAGTCAGGGCATAGTCAGACCTGACAGATAACATCATCTGACCTCTGTACTTGTTTATGACTATATGACAGATTTATTTTAAAGAGATAGGCGAAGATGATTCGGACAAGTCACTCCGAATCAACTCCACATCATGATTAAATATTACTGAGAAGTGTCAGATATTATTGTAACCCCACTAAGAAAAGAAAATTCTCCTTCTGAAGTGCAATAGCTTGGTGATTTTTAAAAGTCTCATGCACAAGCACAGAGGACAAGTATTTGAGAAATGTGGATGTTACAGGACTCTAATAATATAATTCTACTATCTGCCTAATTGTCATGGAAAATGCAGTGAGATTAACGTTGATACTAGCATTACTAAAATTCTGATCGCTAATATTCTCAGGAACGGTGTTAATTTTACATGCTAATGAGTAGATAAAGAGAATTAAGATCTCTGAGGGAGAAAAAGAAGTTGACTGAGGTACAAAGTGCCCCTAAGACTGCAGTTAAATGTGATTGTGGATGTGCTCTGTTTCTGCAAGCTGCCAGACAAACTTGCTTTCTGCTTGGGGTAGATCAATTATTTTTTTCCATTAATGTTAGGGCATTTATATGTAGAATTTAGACCAGTGTGAAGAGCTGCTCTTATGAATATAATGCTCTATTAATATAAATCGCACTTTCATTAGGGTATTATGGTAAAGTGGGATAATTATAGGTGGGATAATTAACATAGAACATGCAAATCTTTACTTTCAGGGAATGCTTGGTATAGGACACCAAGGAACATTGCCTGAATATAGAAATAACTTACTGCTCTCTTTTAATCCTCATCACTGAAAAAGGAATTTATTCCTTCAGGTAATTCCAATCGAACTACAAACACTGAAGTGAAAAACAAAAACAAAAACCAAGAAACAAATAGGGAAAAAATACAATCGCAACAAAAGCCATCTGGCAATCTATCTTTTTCCTTAAGCAGAAAAGAAAAACAAAGGCCACTACTACTTTTCTCTTTAATAAATGAAGTCTACTGATAAACTTATTGATAGACAGATATTCTGGCAACAGATTGTCAAAACTTGTCACCAGACCACACAAGTAACCCACACTCACAAGCTGTCTGCAAAGTTAATCTAAGAACCTGTAAAATATCCCAGGTTTGGAGTATAAACATTTTAGTGATGAAGTAAATTCATAATTTTAAAAAAGTTATTATTTACATTTTTAAACACACAGGACTGTTAAAAATGCAAAGACTTAAATGAAACCTCAAAATTAAAACCTATCTCTAGTACAAAATATGCATTTACAGTTTACCAAACAGAAAACACAATTATTATGTAAGTGCAACTTTGCATGCTGTTTATGGAGGCTCCTGTCGCCCTGTCCCCCCACCAAATGTTGCAATGCTTGGTGTTAGTTTAATGGTTGAAGTCCAGCTGGGATTTTTCAGGGAAAGATTTAGCACTGGTTACTTATTGCTAGATTACAGATTTACCTAAACCTTTTCTGAGAGCTTGTTCCATCACCAGCTTCCACACTGCACAGCCAGTGCATGAGAAAAAGTTAAATGCCTGTAACCATTTGAAGAGTACAGTTCTGTTACTTCTGTTCCTCCTAAATCCTTCCTCTCTTCCAACAGTCATTAGGAAAAAGAGGAACACCCCTGTTTAGCAAACCATGTAAAGCTACTCCAATAATTGCCTTTTGGTTATAGCAACTGTTCGACCATGTTAGAGCAGCAAGGAGAGACATTGTAAGGCTTCTGTGGAGATACTCAAAACCTGTCTGACACAATCCTGGGCAACCTGCTCAGTCTAACCCTGCTGAGCAGGGAGTTGGACTAGATGATCTCAAGAGATTCCTCCCAACCTCAGCGTTTCTGTAACGCCGTCATTCTCACACTTGAGAATATTGTTTGCTTTGCAGGTATTTTATTTCAATTTAGGTTTATTATTAGGAAGCCTGAGATGTAAAATTGAAGTTGCATATAAGTAAAAATGTCTCTCTTTCTCGACCTTTTTGTTTCCAGATGGCTGAACGCTAGACCAAATTTAAAAGAGCATGTGAATTCACTGTGGAAAAGAACCAGCTAGACTCTTCCCCATTTCTCTAGATGGTATTTCTTTAGTTGGCTAGCTGTTCTTGGTCCCTATTGGTATGCCCTATATGATGTTGCTGCTTTATGTACTGTTGCCTCAAAACTACCACAAAGGCTCCATGTGAGAAATGGCTGCATTAAAAAATACTACCTGGCAGAAAAAGCAGGAAGATGATGTTTGGCTTAGAAGAGTTTGGCCTCAAAAAGAGCCACTTGCAAGAGTCGTACTGGTAGAAGATATAAGGAGGGCAGCTGACAGGAGAGAGATAAAAAAAGACATGTATAAATATCCACTGCAGGGTCCACATATTACGTCAAGAAATATACAGGGCAATCTTCCATTTCTAAAATTTCAAGAGCTAATATAAATGGACAAATATATAATAGAACAGGACATAAAATGTCCTAAGCGATGCATCTGCTCTGCATTGAATCGAAATATGTCGATGTACAGGCTTACGTATCCCTTAGGCCAAAGACTCTTTCAGATGGTAGCTAAAGCAACATTTGCCTAAAGCACCTGTCAAGCATCCATTGAGAATTGAATCATGTGATTTCAAAGTATATATCATCATGGGCTACTGTCAAGATCTGGTAGTGACCTAATGTTGAAGCAAAAGTATATTCTCATTTTGTTCGGGAAAAGCAGGAAAAAGATACTTTGCTCAGAAGACTTTGACCATGAAAAAAGGAAAAGCAAAGCCAAATTGTAACTCAGAAGGAGCAGACAGACATTCCACAGAGAATCTATGGCCCAAGAATTGTAACCTTTCATAGCACCGCCTGGACTGAATAACGCTGTTCCTCCTCCCCTCTGTGTCTTAAAAGTATCAGCCTGTTTTTCAGGGTAAGGCTGCAACCTCTGTCTTGGGTGGCTTAAGTTTTTCCTCTCCAGCCATAATCAGACAGCATTTTCCTGTTAGATATCCTATAAGTGGTCCAAGCTGCCAGCTGCAGTATAGCTAGTCTCTTTTGGCAAAGAAAAATTGTCTTGTTTTCCATGCTGTCCTTCCCTCCACTATTCAGGGGCATATTTGGCACAGAAAAGGCAACAGGTGTACTTTTTTTTTTTTTCAAAAAAACATGAGGTATCAGCACTTTGGAGACATTAGTGTGATGGGTCTCCCAGCTGCAAATGATGCCACTCACCTTATTATGCAAAATACCTATATAAAGCTATTATTGCTTGGCATCTATGCCCCAGTGAGGTGGTCAAATCAATTAACAAGCACAATATCAGATGAAAATGGACATGATTGCAGGCAGCCAAGACTCACTGCATTCTAATAAAGCTTTTTTTTAAAAAACAAAGTCAGATTTTGCAAATCAAAAATGTGTCTATGTTTTTCTGAAGTTTATGCATCTAGTGGTAAGGCACAATAATAACCCCCCATTTATTTTCATTATATTATACAGAAATTTTACAGATTTAAAATGTCAGAAGAAAGGTATCATAAATACATATACAAATCTACAGAACTGAATGTTAAAACCAGCTAAAAGAATATACCTGTGTTTCAGATTAATAGACTGACAAGAACTAAATATGTTGTGAGGACTCTGATATGAGAGATGAGTCCTTGGACTGCACCACTACCATGTATTTTATTTTGCATCTCTAAAGGATATCCTTGCTAACTATGATTATGAAAGGCAAGAATTTAAGTGATCTTGTCCAACATTACAGCTGTGCATATCCCAAAACTACTGGAATTAGGGAAGTCAAACACCGAGGAACATGCCCACAAGGATTAGCTAAACTGAGAAAGGAATCCTTTCTGCATTTTGCCTGATACAACTGCTGTTTTCAGATTCCAAATCAAAAACTTATTTTTAAAACATGCAAATGGAACATTCATTAGAACAGAATCTACACAAAGACACCTTCTAGAATAATTTGAAGAAATCAAGAAAAAAATTAAAATAAAGAGACACTCTACAGAAGGGAAACAATTCAATTAGCAAGACTGATGCAAAGTGCAGTTTTATATTCCAGCCTAAGCAAGACATGCAGCATTCTATTTCTGCTCTGATACATCAATGTAAGCATAACTTCACTGAAGTCAGTTTAAAAGCCTATTTTTTCCACAGAAAATGTTTATGCATTTTCATAAATGTTTGCTTTGCTCAGGAAGACTTCTCATTATAAACAAACAAACAAAGAATTAGATAGTAGAAACTACTGTTAGTAAAATTAGCTTTAAGAACTGGGACTAGGCTTAACAGAAATCAATTTTTTCATTTAATGATACTTTTATTCCTTATTTCCTAACAAAACAAACAAAAAAAAAAAAAAAAAAAAAAGGAAGGAGCAATTAGAAAGGTGGATGTTACAACAGAATCTAAATATAGCTAATAATTGTTTGAAAAAAATGCTTTCTCTTGATTTGCTAGAAGATCTTGTTTTTGAAAAGCAGTTCTAAAGTATATCCTCTTAACTGTGCTTCCTTCAGTGATGTGTTATGGAAAATGAACAAATTTCAGACAATCTTGACACTTCTGTCAAAATGAGCTCATTCTGTGTTCCTCTGTTATATCTTTTGTGTTTTGCACAGGTGGGCGTTGGCATCTACTGTACAAAGAGGAGCAATGTTCAGCTGTAGATTTTTAAGATCTATTTCAAAAAACCTCCAGTGAGCCCAACGCTTCCAACAAAACTCAGCTCTTCACTTACCAGCAAAGTGGTTTTATTTCTGAATGTCAAGACTAAACTTACCGGGCCTGTTAAAATGCCTTGGAATATACACAAAATGTCAGCTACATACATATAAACAGCAGCAACACAATATAGACTGTTCTTTAAAAATTGCTTTTGAGATCTTTTCTCCACAGATATTGGACTTTTGGACTTATTTTTTCCCTGACAAAATAGCACAGATATTACTTCAATGAAGAAGCAGATAACAAAGAGCCAACTAAGGAATAATGATTTCAGTTTATATAAACATTAAGACTGAGGTCTCTATCCTGGAATACAGGAAGAGTTTTCACACAGACAACACTTATTTTATGAATAGCTGTTTGAGGCAAGCTATATGGGATAATGAATACAAACATAATATAGCTAGAAAAAGGAGGTAATTTTATCCATAGTCCAAATATTCTAGTATGTATCAAGTCTTATCAAATATAACGAGACAAAAAAGAAACCCTGCATACTTCCATTAAATAGTTGACCATTGCAACCAAGCAGTCAGACATCGAATCTGAACTGTACCCTCTGAAATAATGATGGCTGCTCTAGGGGCAGGCAGATGTGATACTGTGTCTTTTGGTAACATTCAGTATAAATTTTGTGGTTAAATTAAACTATCACGTGGATTAAGTCTGCTGTGTGATTTATATGAGTATTAAATAAATTGTCAGCCCTCTAAAACAGGTTCAGTTAGGCATATGTGTTTTCCCTTTCTTCCTTGCCTTGTTTGTCCCCAGGCAATGAGAAGTTTATGGGCATCATTAGGAGTGGAGAAAATGTCAACAGTGAAACGGTATTCCACCGTTACTTCTACCACTGATGTATTATGGTATGTTGAGGAAGTTTTATCTCTAGACTCATGGTTTCTTCTCTCATTATTTATTTGTGCTGAGTTTTAGCGAGGTCAAATATCACATTGTTCCCTTCCTTTCTGAATGCAGTACAAATTCTTATAGGAGTGCACAGAAGTATCTGAGAACAAAAATTAAAACAGCTGCTTACCTTGGTTTTCTGATCAGGTCATTTGTAGTTGGAGGAAGAGGCATTTAGCTATTGTCCAACAACCGATCCCCATTTTCTGCAAATAAACTGCAGCTGGCTACTGGGATTTCCTTGTGCAGTTCTGGCAGGTTCACACTGTGGTATATAATTGAAGGTGAGATCACTGCTGCACAGTGGTTTTCAGTCTAACCAAGCATAACAACCCATTAACTATAGTATGAATTCTCTCTACTTATCACCTCCTGACACAAAAATTAATTGTAAGTCTCTGCATCTCTCCGTTATTTTAAGTGTGCTTTTGCAAAACTAACATTATTTCAGTGCCGTTGAACTCTCTATGTGAGTCGTGGGCTCTCAGAAAAAGAAGGCAGAAAAGAGAAACTGTCAGAACCATTTGTGTAATCCATCAACTATAATGGATCCAACCCACTAGAGGAGTTCAAAAAGCTAGTGGATCCCAAATTACAGGAAACACTTAGGTTCATCAGCTATAGTAGATTAAATCTGCAGCTGTATTAGCTTTTGGAAGCCAACAGAAGATGTAAAGGAAGAACTGAGCTGGCCAACAGAATTAAAATCAACCCAAACTTTCTCAGCTTGTGCTCACAGGAGAGGTGTTCATCCATCTGATCATCTTTGTGGCTCTCCTTTGGAGCTGCTCGAGCGGGTCTGTGTATTACTAAAGTGATGGCCCTGGAGCTGAACACAATATTCCAAGGGAGGTCTCTCAAGAGTGGAGTAGAGGAGAGAATAAAACCAATGAGAGAAAGCAGAACAGCAGCTTCCAACCATTATTCTATTTCACAGAAGATGTGTATTCTTTTCCTAATGGAACTACTTACATACCAGGGGTGCATTGAAAATATTTATTTTTTTTTTTTTGCTAATACAAAGGTGAATATTTTTACCCACTGGATTTTACTGCTCTATTAAAATTAATTATTTTATTATAGCAAACTCCAAATTAATTTTCTAATGTGAACATATAATTTGTGCATTACTAATGCTAATAAATGTGATTTGCTCTTTTTGGGGTAGTTGTCACCCCTGTGCCTACTTGTGCATTGAAGCTGTTATGGACCCGCACGTAACAAAATGTTCTAGGAATACAATGCCAGCAAGCACTTCTCCATAACACACCTTTAAATATTTGCAACATTTCAGTGGAAGAAGAAGAAAGTAGCAACAAAATTCTCTGGTTGAGTAGACATTCACGAATGAGCATGCAAAAGGTATCCTGTGATGAGGCTGTGGCTGTAGGTAAGGATAAACATCCAGTGGCAGCAGACAGCACTGGCTGTGCATAATGAAAAGTTTGCACCATGTGCCTAAGGCAGATAAAATCCTAAAGGCAGCTTTTGGTGGAAGATATACTGCTTCTACATGCAAGAAAACCGCAACAACCTCATGTAAATTGGGAGGTCAAAAACATTCATCCACTATTTCTAGTATGGTGTAAAAAGGGCGTGCTTGCTATTCATCATTGCCAGTGCCTCACTTTTCAATCCTCAGCTCCAGAGACCTGTCTGTCAAAAGCATTGCCACTTGAGATGCTCCTTATCTGTTCAGCTGAATGGCTTTTCTCTAGCCTTGACCTAGAGTGCTCTACCCTCTCCTCTTCTGCCATTGACAGGAAAGCATGAAACTTTCACCAAAAATACACCCTCTGAACTGTATTTTTTCTCTTTCTTTACCAAGACTGCTTAAGAGAACATCCATCTTGACACACAGCTCCTTTTAGGCACCAGCTTCTGTGATAGATATTTCTCTCCTACCTGCTCCTCTCATCTCCTCTAATGGCTCTTATTTGAATCTCCCTTCCCTCTAAAAGCAGACCTGCTCACGATGCCTTTACTGCTGTGCTTTGAAACTGAACACTGGATGCCCACTGACCATAAGCAACATAGAGGTGCTGATGCCTACTCTCAGGCAACCTTCAGAGTCTGTAATCAAGATCTCTAAGGCTAGTTCTAAAGTCTCCACAGCATAAAGCTTCTCCTCTCGATTACTGCAGTTTATTGTTTCATCTTCTAAGACTGCACCATACTTAGAAAGTAAGTAAAGACTATAAAAACTTATTATTATACAACCTGTTAATAGAGAAAGCATCTAGACTTGCAACTCCTGAAATAAAAAACAAACAAAAATCCTGGAAATAAAAACTGTCTCCCCAGAACCACTGATGCCCTGTAAGACCTTGAAGTTTTGGACAATTCTTCCCTGGTATTAAAGCCTCACTGCCCTCCTGATCAGCCTGAAGCTCTCTCAGCAAGCTTTTCTCATTTGTTCAGGACCAGCTTTCTCTCGCTTGTTCAGATAGCTCCCCAGCTCAGAGAACATACATTCTTTTCTCATCTGTTTTCTCACTAGGCAATTTCCATTGTTCCAATTTAGAAGCAGACAACCTGAGACGATGAGTTTCCTTTAGTTTAAGCAGTCTATTTAGCATATTCAATGCTTTACTGAGAAAAAATCATATTGTGTTATCTCTTCTTAGATTACTCTTGTATCTGTTCTTGCATAGAGTGTGTGATCTATGACATAGACCAGTCAGCAAGTGGCAGATTAAATACAGACTGAGGAACAGAGTGGTACATGAAATTCATAAAATAAGTCTGGATTTATAAATTATACATATATTCCCTAAATTGTCATATCTCCCAATCTTTTCTCTGCTGTTTGCCAGATTTTCTTCCACCAGTCACTGTCACATCATAGCTTCTTCTTCCTTTTTTATGTCCTGATTAACAGGACATCTATATTCTCCCTTGAGCTCTCTTCCTCCCAGCAAGATTATTTTCCATATCCCTACAGAGAGGGGCCAAAAAAGCATTTGTGAGTCTGAGACACTTCTTTTTTTTTAAGATATATTATGTGATCTAATAAGGATACTTTTTCTTATAAACGTACCTCTATGAGCACAATTCAAATGCTTCAATATAAGTTCAGAAAAAAAATCTATATGAAAAGGATTTATTCTTAGATCGCTTTAAATAAAAACCCAAATGTAGATCTTTTTCTATATGTAAGGGGAGCCTATTAATCTGGGGAGAAGAATGGACTGAGTTTTTGAATATTGATAAAGGTTAAAGTCCAACAGATATTTCAACTGGAAGAAAAGCAACCAAACATGGAGTGGTCACATACCTACTCCTGGTGTCACTGATTCTTTAGTGATGTTCAGGACACTTTTGAAAACCACTGTGGCCATATACACCATTTGCACCCCATGTTCTATTCCAAAACTTATCCAGTAGATAAATTAATTTAGACTAAAGAGCTACAGAACTAAACAACAGTTTGGAGGTGTTTCTGGGATTTTCTTTGGTTTGGTGGCTTTTTTTGTGTTTTTTTTTTTTTTTTTAATCTTGTTCCTTCCCCCCCCAAAAAAAAAAAATAAATTATCAAGCTTCATTGCTTACCTCTCAGTACTCAAAAATTGCTTAGAGGATGTGCTATGCTCTGCAGCATGGCCCAGTAGAGTACATGGTGGTGCAGCACGACATGCAGATGTTTTTATATCCAAAAAAATAAGCACCAAATTATCACCAGATTTTGGCCAAGAAATAAGCACCAAAGTAGTACTAAATTTTGATAAAAGAATGATGTGTGATACTAGAAAATGGTTCATTAACATTGAATTTCCTTCAAGGCTTGAGTGGAACCAATATTCTCATTTCTATCCCCCAGTCAAATCTGCTATTTGATTTTTCTATAACTCCCTGAAACAATTTTCCTGGAATTAAATGAGTGCATATAGAATAATAATATTTCTCATCATAATACATGTACTTGTTGCAAGTTCTGTTCTTACCTTGTTGCCAGTTTCATAATTTTATGCAAAATCGAGTAAGGATGCACACAAACGCTTTGTTTTCTTTCTTTCCAGTGGCATCTCCTGTACCTTTCCATCTTGAAGAAGTGCCACTTAGTTTTCCAAAATGTGTATTTTTATGATGTCTATATTACACACAGTAGAGACTTGCAGCAGCTATTTAAGTATCACTTGATATGGTGGGTTGATAGAGCAAGCAACCTCTTGAAAACAGAACTGTCTTGCAGTTTTACACTCTTTAATTGCACACTGTGTTGTTCTCAATTTTTCTTTTTTATCATGAGCCTTTGCTACACAAGTTACACTTTCCACCCTAAACTGAGAAGCATCCAGATACATAATACATACAACAGATATAAAGTACAGGAAATACAAAAATAATTTGACTAGGTTAGGAATGTGTCTCTCATATAGTTTAGTGGTTCAAGGAAAGTAGTCTATTCTGCCCATCTTACAGTAAAATGGAATTTGCAGGTAAGAGGGAGCAACTGTGCAGATTACACAAGTAAATATCCAGCTCCTCCTAAAGTTCAACTTATTTTTTCTAGCACAAAACTAATAACACAAAAAGAAAGCAAAGTCCTTGACTATTACAAGGTACAGTTCTCAGATGTCTTCCCTCTTCCCACTTCAGAGCTGCCAGAAGAAGAATGTGTCTTATTATTGAAAACCAAGTTTCTGAGAGACATTCATTCAATTCATTCCTCTTTTTCTCATCAGAAGAGCAGTAAATATGTTAAATCCTCTGCCTAAGATGCATCTGTAATGCTTCCATTGTATAAGTTATCATGCATAAGATAAACAACGATCCAACCTCTGAATAACGCATTTTATTCAAAACTTTTACTTTGTACTAGATGGTCTAAAAGCATAGTGGTTCTGCAGCTGGGACCAGTAAAAGTTCTTAATTACACAAGGACATGGAACAGTGTTTTTCCATGTTTCACTTCTAATAGGAATATTTTTTTAGAAGTTAGTAATAGCTATGTGTTGATTATGAGTGTTATTACCAGTTACGTGTTGATTATAATTTCAAGTGTCCATGTTGAAACTAAATCTACATTTCATGGTTTGACCTTGAAAACTATTATGGTTGGTATCTAGAAGATACATGGTGCCAAACAAATCATCATTTTTTAAAAAGGAAAATTATGAGAAAAGCAGTAGCTATAGCTTAAGATATGCTATGCTGTTGTAGGAAAAGGCATAGAAAATACAATAAAAATGTCAAACAGCAAAGGAAATCACAAAGGTAATGATTGACAGAGAAATTACTTGTACCTTATTCCACAATTTATTATTTACTCAACTGCCTGCTGTTAGATAAAGGACACAAAACACCATCTCTCAGTGCTTAACTAATATATGGTTCATCAGATGAGGCTCATGTTCACCTCCACTTCAATCACCACGGTTCTCAGTGGAGAGGAGGGTCAGAACATTGGGGGTACTAGCACCTGAAAGTGTTGCAGCGTGTTTTGCTAGGGAACATCTGTCTAGGATAAATATTGAAGTGCCACAGTTATGTAGCTGAAATGGTTGAAGCACAGATAATATCACTTCATTGATAAGATCTGCAAAGAACCCATAAGCTACACAAGCTCTCCTTGCGGGGATTTATTAAATACCACAGAGTAAAATTTAATTAACGTGAACATTGAATTTAAAAGTAGAAAATAGTTTGCAATGAACAATTTAGCTCTTGAAAACAACTTACTTTATACTGGCTACAGTGCATGCAGTGAAAAATTAAAATAAAATCCATTCGGAGAGAAACATCCTGGAAAATTTGCAGTAGTGGCACCTCCTGGATACATATAGCATGTATGAACCGTAGATTAAGAGCAGTTAATTGTGCACAGTTTTCCTTAAGATATCCTACAAAACATGATTAAGCTAAAACAAATGTGTATGTATACATTTTGGTAATTCCAGAGGGATCAATATACACTTCAAACTGCTTTCTAATCTAGACATGGACAAAGAGAAGGAAAAAAAATGACATTAAGGACAATAAACTTGAGTACATACAGAAGAATAGCTGTTAAGCAAATGAAAGAAAGGCACAAGTGGCAAATTAGAACAGAGCTAAAATGTTTAGTTTGCAGAACGTTGTGAAATACTGTTGTCACTATTTCTGAGGAGCATCATACAGACATGTGATGTCAGTAAACAGCACATTTATCACCTGACTACCACATAAGAAAACTAATGTTACTTGAAATCTTTAGACTATACATTTTGAAGAGAAGGGATGCAATTCTGTTTGGAGAATGTTTTTAACCATTAAATATAATTTTCAGGACCTGTGAAAATGGTTTCAAACTTGTTTTGGACTTGGGACATATAATGATTTTCAGTCATTAGGTGTTGCTCTTCTAAATGCTGTTCACCTCAGAATGGCTTTTAGATTTATATATCTTAGGAAAGCAGACCTTACCATTTCCATGGTTCAACTGTTTCCCCACATTACTCCCCAGCCAAAAAAAATCTTTAGATTCTTAGAACAAGTGTGTAAATATTAATGTCTAGCAGAAGCAGTCTCACCTGGTATAGCTACCATGGCAGACAAACACTGGAAAAGCAACATCTTTTTAAAGTCCTTTTCAGCAAAAGTAAAGTTTCTAATTCAGAGCAAGAGAAGAAAACACTTCTGAGAAAAGATTTAAAGTAATATGGAAAAAGAATAGAGGCTTTTAGTTGATTGGAGATAAAAAGAAAGGGTTAAACATAAGGAAAAAGTGCAATGTGCTAAAAAGATATAAAAGAACAGAACAAAATCAAGGAAGACAGAAAAGAGAAGAAAGCATACAGCAGTTACAGAAAAGAGAATGAGTAACAGAAAGCTGTGTGAATGAAGAGTGAATACAAATAAGATTATAGCTCCTTTTTTACAGTTTCCAGAACAGCATCAATGACAAAGTACATATTTAAGTGAATGAATGAGTATATAAAATGGATAAGATATATCCAGTAGAGGTCAGGGGCACATATAATCAGATCCACCAAGAGCAACAGAACGCCTAGGGCTGGGTCTTAATACCATCACACTCAGACAGCATATATTGCCCTGGAATCCTCCTTTAAAAAAATAAAAATAAAAAATGAAGCCTGGCCTGTATGCACTGCCAGTGCCTTCAATTTAATCTTTCACATATACCATCGTATAAAGTAGACAATGACTGGCATCAAGTTTCTCTGGTTTCTTATCATTGGTTTATTTTGATGTCTTGTTATTCAACTTAAAGTTTTCCATTTATTTTAATTAATCTCTCCTCAGCTGCTCGTGTCCCATAAGTGGTTTTTGTGTTTGGCTTCCTCTTCCTATTTCTTTTTTTCCTTAGCAAATTTACTCACCTGGTATGTCATCTTCTGCATTCATGGCTTTCTTGTTTTTTCTCAAAGAGAAAAGGAAAAATTAGAGGGGTGCTGTGTACATGCAGGAGAACTAGGGACTTGTCTTTGCAGTGATTTTTGTTTTGTTTTGTTTTTTAAATTGTCAGTCCAGGGAAATTAAACCAAGAGTGGAAAACAACTACTTCTACCAAGACAGAGAGAGCAAGAGTACATATTCTTTCTTCGAGTTTCTGACATGATATGTTCAAATACCTTTCAGATACAGTATGTCAGCTTGTGTTTCACCATATGATATGACATAATGCAACATGACACACCAATTGTTTTGTGACAGAAATGTAAAGAAAAAGAGCGTCTCTACTCTGCCGGTAAAGAAATCATTTTAAGTAGAGAAATAGCCAGATTTCTCCTAAACATTAATGCATCAAAGTGTAATGGCCTAGAGAGCCTTCCTCCTTCCTGGAGCTCCTGTTGCCAGGGCTCAGGGACAGCTCATCTGCAATGCAGCTGCAGGCTGTCCCCTTCCCCAGCCAGCGCTGCTGGGAGGCCTGAGCCAGGGCTGACGACCCCCCCACTTTCCTCCAGGAATTGCTTTTAAGCTGACGCTCTTTTGCTTGGCTCCAGCCTGAACAACAGCACCAGCTGTGTCACACCCACCTGAGGCTGTGCCTGGCCGTGGGCCCAACTGATCCACACCTGGACCAAGTTACAGACTGGCTTTCCAGGCTCACTTCGGACCTGCCTCAACACTACAGACTTGGTTGGCAGTCACTGAGAAACAAATGACTTTAGTTAACGTGACCAGGACTGATCCTGTCCCTGATTCACTGACTGGGCTACCCAAGTTGACCCCACGGACTGTTGGTCAGACCTGATTGCCATCTCCAGGCATGGCTGTTCACCTTGTTTGGAGACTGCAGGATGGGGCCCTCACCATGGTGCTCCACTCAGTTAATCTCCCTTAGGGAGCAGTTGACTGGGCTGTACCCCAACACAAAATGGAAAGGATTCATTTAATCAGAAAGGGGACTGCCCTGTTTAACTCTATAGGCTCTGCTGTTACTTTCCAATCCTGGTATATTTTAATTGTAAACCTTTTAATGTCAAAGCATATTTGTAGGCCCCTGGGTGAGCGGATGACCTTTACTTTTAGACACGTATTGTGTGTTCAGAATGATTAAAGGAGGAATCAAGTTCAGCTTTTAACAGCTGGAAATTTAATGCAATCAGTTTGAGTATTATAATTTTGAAGCTTTTCAGTAACAGCATTTCTGGAGATTTGGAAATTTTTGGTTTGATTTCCTGTTCTATCAACTATTCTCTCTTCACCAGGTCTTCCTGATCCCTGAAGGCTACATCTGCCTTCTCAGAGGCACAAACTCCATCTGAAGAAAAGAGCATCATGGTACTGCAGTAACTGGGAATTCATGACTAATTTCCAGATAAGAGAGACACCACTCTGTACTCCTCTGTCTGAAGAGTACACCAAACCAGCAGTACTTCCATGTACTGAACTGGCAGGCCAGGAATATTTGCATGCATTAACCTAGAACAGGCAAAATCTCCCACAACACACAGCAAACAATTCATGTGGCATATCACAGCTTAGTGCACTAAAGTGAACCAGAACATATGCTCCGGAAACCCCACCAGTTAACTCCAGGCTACAGCAGCACCAGGATTTATATGTTTAGAGAAGCATGAGTTCATTGGCACCTTCAGAAGAGGAAAAAAAAAAAAAAAAAGACT
>VWZY01006119.1:165313-228696 GCA_013399075.1 Chloroceryle aenea | reverse complement strand
AAAGACTGGCATGTACTAACTTAGGGTGCTTTATTTAGATTTTTGAAGTGTTGTTCAGCAAACCTCCTTTCTAAATAAAGCCCCTGGAACTCTAATGGATACCTTTAGGGTAGACTTCCAAGGAAAAAGAATTAAAATTAAGAAGAGTTGAGGAGGTATAATAAAGGAACCCAGAGCCTCCTACTGTTGTTTACACCAAATGGAAACAAAAACATTTCTGAATATTTTAATTAACATTTTTGTGAATGGGACTCCTGAATTCCAATAGCTTGATGTCAGTGATATTTCCAACCCTTTTTTTTTTTTTTTGGTTTCAACAGAGTTTAGTTTGGTTAGTGAATTTGTGGGAGGTATAGGAAAGGATCTCTGAGCTGCAATTTTTTCTTTTTTTTGTACTGACTCTTCCCTGATAAGAAGTGAGGGAATGGGAGCGGAGAGGCAATAATCCTCTGTGTAGCTACTGAGCCCATTCTGTCTGTTCTGTTCAGGTACAGAACTGCTAAGGAATTTCTATAATGAAAAATAGGTTTTGTCTTAACTGACTCTTGAAATTCTTTCAACTGGGGAATTGCAACAGTGCTATTAAAAACAGTTTTATTGACATGACACATTTCCTAGGATAGGCCATTAATCATTTCATGTTATTGCATCAATACTATACTTAACATCAGAAACTCAAGCAAAATCCTAATGATACAACTATCAAGAGGAAAAATGTAACACTGAATTTACCTAAGTGATACTTCGGCCATGACTGAGTAGCATATTCAGACTAATACCTATCAGCTTGATTTTTGCTGGTTAAGTGTGGATTTTTATTCCTTAAAGTATTGTTAATAAAAAAGGAATGAGGTCAGCAATGTCACTCTTGTGCCCTACCAACATACTCAGAATAACTGCCTGGATGTAGAATCTTGTCATGTCCTGTTCTCTGTGGAGTTTTCTTTCAAAATGTATGTATAAACATACCCTTAATCATAATACTGGGCATCTGTTTCAGCTCCAAGCAACACTGATCACTAAGATTCTATACCAAAATAACTTATTGAGACAGAGGCTACAGGTTTTCCAAATAATAAGCTGCCCTTGTTTACATGTCATTGGGAAAAGGATGTACTCCATATACTGTAACTTTACAACTTTAAAATATACCTCCAGAAAAGCAATTTATTACTGTGTGATTAGCTTAATTAGTATCTGTTATTTTGTTGGTCCTGGCTGTTCTCCCCAAAGCCATTTTTTTGGTCAAAATAAGCAAATAAATATCATTAGCATTTTAAAGATCAGAAGGAGAGGAAAGCAATAGTGCACATACAAAATGAAGGTTGAGAGATAAGGATGTTGTCACTGATAGAGAATGAAGATTTATACAGCTGCAGCCCCCAATCAGAAGTCAGCAGAGTGAAGACTGAAGAGAATCAAGCAAAGCTTGATGAATGCACCTTCTCTTCCCCTTCGAAACCTGACCCAACTGAGGTAACTGTCACTCTTGTAATGTCCTAGGTAATTCTGTTAAGGCTTGACACAGGCACAAGGAAGCTGTGGTTCTGTCCTGCTTATGATGTTCTTCACAACCCGTATTGTCTATATGAGCCTGGACTTCACTTAATGCACTAAATCTAAAATAGCCCTGCAGAGTTTTGGTCCTCTTGTATCACTTGTGTCAAGGTAAATCCCATATCTGCTCAGTTCTATCCTGCTGAAGGCAAGCTACCACTGCCAGACGTGGGATCGATGGTCTTGCACACTAGACTTCACTTTCATATTTCAAAGATTTTGCAATGAAAACTATTTTGTGACAAATGTAGTATTAAAGAGCAGCTGGTTTATACAGGCACCTAAGGCAATTCTGAGTCCTATACCATTACCACCATTGCTCTCACACTAACTTAATTCAATGTAGAATTGAACAAAGAGTATAACATACACTGTAACAGAGCAAAACAGACAAATGGAAGGTGAGAGGAGTAAGAACTGAGTTATGTTAGGAAAAAAAAAAATTTAAAATCAGAGAATACAAACTGCACTAAAGTTCTTTTTCCTACCAAATCAAGCATGACTACCAATCTGCTCTGGTTTTGCAGTCTTAGTTTACAAATGCTCATCATACTTTTTTCAGGTTTAAGAAAGAAATCTCAAATGAGAAATAGTTTTGGCATGTAATATTAGGCTGATAGCCTTAAGCTTTCGCAAAGAAAACTGAATTTGAATAAGGATTAAATTCAAATTGTCAGTGAAGTATCCATCCCCAAATAATTATTTCTCACATCCATTCTAAATTCTGATTGTTCAACCAAAACATCATATTTGAAGTTAGTTCCAGCTAAATCACAGAATATCCATATTAATAAAGATGTTTAATGTAAGAGCATTGTTTTTCCCAAAGAGGTCTTCTGTAGTACCACAGCAAAAGGAGATATAACGGTGAGAAGTGTCAGAAATATTGAAGCAAAGATAAACATTCTTTTTTCTTTTGATATTTCAGCTGAGGTTTCTAAGTTTTTTTAATGGTTTTCTTGTATCCTTCTGCTGCTTCTTATGCTTATGTGTCAAAATAATTTCAGTAAAGCACTCCATGATGATAATTTTAATAAATTTCTGACAAGCTAATGTACCTTGTAGAGGTGTATAGGCTACACCTACCGGCTAGGTTTGGCTTTGATTCAGTGCCTGACACATTTACTCTTTACAGAAGAGGAAAAATGTCAGGTGTAATGAATGGTGCTAAGCTGGAATAAAATAAATTGAACTCACATTTTTGGATTTCTAACCTTTCATGATCTACTACCTTTTCAGTCAATGTTTAAAATAGATACGTATCATTTAAATGAACATAAATACCTTTACCCCAGGATTTAACAAGAGAAATAGCAATCATTACAATTTTGGAGTGCACAGTTGGTCATTAACAGTAAAAGTTATAGATCCTTCTGAATAGCCACTACAAGTCAAAACAAGCTGATGAGATTAAAAAAAAACAAACAACCTACTAAAATCAGAGTAGAACATCACTGGAGCAAGCTGAGTCAACGAAGCAGATTATCTAATTAATTTATGAGTTCTTAGTTCCTTATACTTGTTAGATGCCTAGAGTAGCTTCTTCAAAGATGTCCTACAATGAAGTCATACAGGGGATAATCAGAAGAGGAAAAAAAAAATCTGCTTCTCATGTTACTGCAGTAAAAATAGGAAGTCAGAAAAAAAAATGTGGTTTTACTTCTCCTGTGTATGGAAGGGAATGTGGTGAAGTTGCTTTAGAGATATTCTTTCAAGAATATTTTCCATAAATTATGTAATTTTGAAATTACCTATAACTGAAAGCACAAATATTTTTAGCTTTGTATAGGAAGTATAACATTGTAGAAACAGCAGGAAAGGAAATGGTATGTGATGCATCTGTTGAGTTTAGAAATGGCAAACCAAGAGGAAAAGGATATTTTTTTCTCCAGAAAAAAAAGATTCTGGCAGTTAGTGGAAACAGTTAAGCTCTAAGCAAGTTAATAAGCATTACTCTCAACATATGAAATAAATAGAAAACAATGAAAAACAGGCTATGGATGAGACATTCTTCTTCCAGTACACTCCATTTAAGCTGATATCCAATTAGGAAAATCTCCAAAATTAATACAGAGTTTTGCTTTCTTTAAGTGTAATGGTGGAGATAAGAGGAATATAATCCAGTTTTATCAACTGATTCAACTCCTGAAAATGAACTTTTAAATATATGGTCATAAGGTCAGAAAAGCCAATCTAAATGAAGAGTGGTTTTTGAACAGCATGTTAACAGTCTGGAATTACATGATAGGGCTCACACAAGTAGCCATAATTTCAACAAATAAGTTTTTGAACAGCATGGTTCATTTCTAACAGAGGAAGTAGATTTTTTTTTGTGTGTGTCCTGAAATACAGCTGATTTCTTAGAGTAAAATGGAAACAAAAGAGCTCAAATTCTAACAGCAAATACTGCTTTCTAAATGAAAGCACAAGATCAAAATGTTCACTGGTTCTACCCTTTAACAGATGGACAATATTAACAAAGCTTTAACCTATCATTCTTTTTTTTTTGAAAACCCATCCCATTGATCCACCACATGACAGTGATTTCCTCGAATGGATTTGGTCTTACATTGTCCTAAATTCCTTTTGTTTTTCTGATGTCCTAATCTATCAACGAGGCTCATGATATATCTCTTTTTTTAACAAAAATGGAACAACAGCTCCCCCATCCAAGATAGATTATTTCTTCTGAAGTCTTTCACTGTGAAAAGAAATACATCAAGTATATGTTGTTTACATAAGCCTAGCCCCCAGTAAAAGCTAATTTGAAGAAAGACTGGATATCCTGACAGTATTTTTGAACCTTGAAATCAATATGAACCTGCTAAGTGCAGAGGGAGGAAATGAACCACAGCAGTCCCTGGCTTGCTTAGTCGTTTGCATGTAACACTGCACTTGTAACATACACCACATTAAGATGTCTGTTAGGTGTGTTACCTCCCTAGGCCTCCTATAAAGACATCCGTAGAAGATTAGTTATAGTTTGTCAGACTGGATCACATTGTGGAGCTGTCTACCTTTCTTTATACTTAGAGAGGGAACACAGTCAATCAGCATCCCAACTTCTGCCCTGTAATTAAGGGTTCATCTTAACATCTACTGCTTCTGGGTTACTGCAGCATCCCTGCAGTCTTCTCCCAAGTTCATTGAGACTCAGTGCAAACACAGGAATCTCAGAGCATGAATAAGGCCTGATGAGGATGAAGGACTATAATAATAGGCTGAAAGTATAATTAGATGTTTCCTGATGCACTGCAAATACAATCACTTGTGATACAAATGAACTGAAACTGGAGTATCATAGCATTAGGAATATAACAAAAATCAAAGCTATTTTGGTGGTGTCACTGAGAAATTTTCCGTGTAAGAACAAAAGAAAACATTTTAGATAATGTGCTACAGAAATCCTAAAATACAAAAGGAGAACATTCTTCTTCAGAAAATCTTTGCCAGCACTATGGAAATTATATTCTTGTTTAAACACTGGTAGGCTTTTTTACTCATAAATCATTACAATAAATTAGAAATGTCCAGTAGCATTAAGTAAAATATGTAAGCATCAAAATCACTCATCACAAAAGCATTGCCACCACCACCAGCTGTGGTTTTTAAAGGAAACAGAAACACTGAGTTTTCTTAACGAAGCACTTCAATCCTTCTTGTTTGTCTTTCATATTTCAGTGAAGATCAAGTTTATGATCAACTTGAGTTACTTGGAATTTCTTAAATAAGCCTTGTTTTATAGCTGATAGAGCAGGAACACTGGTGAAATAATTTCCACCTTCAGTCTGTTGCAGCAGTTAGAGGTTACTGCCTCCTCTAATCTCCCAGCAGAGCTGCTTGTATAAGCAATTCCTAACCTGTTTCAGTCTCAGTCAGCTTGATTAGTAAAATTCTACTATGTATGCTCTATTTGTTAACTTGGATCATCTAGTTAAGAAGCACAGAGATGAGAAAATCCATCAGATGAGATGTCTACATTCTACAGGGAATATAGACATGAAGAGGAGCAGGGGGGAGCAGTAACTGCTTCAAGCTGATATGACTCCAGACAGAATATACCTGCATCAAGATAGCATGAATGCACAATAAAATATACATACTGGTTTATCCTTTATACCAGAACAAATCTGACTTACAAGAGATAACAGGAGTCTAGACAACACCTGACCTAGCATTAAGTTAGATTTTCATAAGCAGATGATACGTGATCTAGCATAACCTCTTCTGAGACAAAGTTACTCTTTCAAAAATGTTTATAAATATGGTCTGGCAGAGAGCATTTATATGAATTCAGCAAAATGTCTTATCTGGACTCAGCATTTCTGGCCTGTGCTCACTGAAAGTGCAGTTAATATCCCATGGAACTGCAATTGGAGTCCTTCAAACAGGAAAGAGTACACACAGTTCTAAATTACAAAAAGAAAATTAAAAACTGAATTTTTCTATCTGAGTAGAAATATAGCAGAGAAAAGAAAGTAAATGATCCATTTCTCAGGCTTTGTAGATGTGCACAAATGGTCCTTATCTCAACCCATGAGCTATTATTTTTTATATTTTCTCTTTGTATATTAAATATGATTTGATTTTTCTACTGTACCTACAACATTCATTGACATACAGTAACATAGCTAGTAACATAAATTATGGTTTTGATGCTAAGACTGTGAATAATGGAGAAGTGTTTGCTGTAGATAGTGTGACTTTTGCTTCTTCACAGTACTCTGATCTACTCTGTAATTTTTTCAGAAGATCTCTTAGCATAACAGTAAACAATTTTGCACAATACCTATGTGATGTTTTGCTGAATTCCCATCAAGATGGTAGTGCCCTGCAGCACCTGGAAATGTGCACTGATCTTCTGCAACACTAGTTTCATCTCTTCAAGACTAAAATTGATTTTTCTCAAACTGGCATGTAAAGATACAAAGTGTACCCAGTGATCCATAGCTCAAGTGAGTGTAACAATACCAGCCTCAGTGGTTGAAGAAGCAGTAACTTTTTGAGTCTCTGCAAGCAACAGTGCAAGAAAAAAAACCAGACAGTAGTGAAGAATTTATCTTGTAAAATGCCAGGCAGTCAAGTTGTTTCACTGCTGCTGGAGGCTATTGTCAAAGTTGCTAAGTAAATGGTAGAAATAGTTTTCTCTAATTGGAAAGAGCTGGGATACCATGGTGATATGCTTTTTATAGCATACCTAACATAAACAGATAATAAAGGATTTCTAAACTCAGATTTTATCACTGCATGACTTGCCCAATCCTATAGTTCACAGCTGAAAACCTCAAATCCTCTTTTCTGAACACTAAAAGAGGAGGGAATGCATTGGAGTCTCTCCTGGATGTCCTCTACCACATAACTCTGTCTGTAAGGACTAAGTTTATTGAAGGGAAAGCAAGTACAAGTTAAAATACGCCTTAAAACATAAAGACCAGTCAAGTGTTGCACTTGCTCAGGCCTCATTAGCAATTCCCTGGCAATTAATGCACTTCCCTAGTGTAGCAGTGCAGTACATATGTCTTGGAAAGGACATACACAAGAAGTAGTGTCACCAGTGCCCAGAAACTCCTTGCTGCTCTGTTATGCCATGATGCTGCTTTAGGACATGACCCAAAAGAGATTGTGTGGCCTCAGATGTGATTTGATCTGTAAGAGAACCTGAAGTTAAGCAGCTTAAAGGTAAAACATTTAACACATCTGTGACTTGTTCTGCTTTTCACTGAAGGTGTAGGAACAACGTTTTTACTACTACTGAGTCCTAAAACAAAAAAAATAAATACTACAAACAGTTCACATTTCTACCCATATGGTTCCTTCAGAGTTCCAGAGCTTCAAAAAGCCTCTATTTATTTCCCATTACATGCACATAAATGAAGAAGAACTTTCACATGCCCAGGGACAGGTGGCACATATGTGAAGAAAAGACTTCAGACATTTTAACAGCTGAAAGTAGAGATCTCTGTGGTTACAAGTGAAAGTGACCTTTGTGGGTTTAGTTTCTATTTTTTCTAACTGGATATGATATTCCTGTCTCTTTTTTTCCTGTTGGCAAATAAGGATTGTAAAAATTTGAGGCCTGGCTTTCTAGAATAGCTTTTAGAAGGCCATTCAGAGTCAACAGGTGTTGCAGATGCTTGGCATTGTTCAAATTCAAACTTAAACAAGTAAGCATATCTGAGGTCCTGAACAGATTTCCAACATGCAGGACAGGGTATCCTAGTGGTCAGATGGTGTGCTCTTGAACTAAAGAAGACCAAATGCATCCTGGGCTGTATTAACACAAGCCTTAAAAGAAATTACTTTTTTATTCTATTTGACTCTCTCAACACTGCACCAGGAGTACTGTGTGTAGTTTGTGGATTCCCAGTACAAGAAAGACGTCGGTAGAAGAAACAGTCAGCAGAAGGCCATCATTTTGTGATTCTGTGAAGAACAGGCCAAGGGGAGGATCTTAATGTTAACTTCAGCTACCTAACAGAAGGGTAGTCAGAAGATGGAGTCACTCTTTTTGGAGATACATAGAGGTTGGATGAAAGGCAGCAGACACCAGCTGTAGCAAGAATACTCCATTCAGCTACTGTGAAAAATAAATTTCACAGTGACAGTGATCAAATATTGGAACTGGGGCCCAAAGAGTCTGTGAAATCTCTGTTCTAAAAATTTGACAAGTCATGGCCTTGCTCTAAGTGTACCCTGCTCTGGCCAGACGACTTTCAGTGGTACCTTCTAACTTGTATTAGTCTATGACCCTCTGATAACATTTTGACCTGATACCTCTGGACCTGCTAAGCTCAATGGAGTGAGAGGACATCCAGGAATAGCCAGAAATTCCACTGTGGTCATGGAATAGCTTGGTGATACCAGATTAGCTTGATACCATTTAAACTGAGTGAGATAACTGAAATAATAAAACTATTTAATTACTAAATCACAAGTTAGAGAAACAACCATATTCTCTTTCACCACACTACACAGACCAATATCAAAATGTGTCGTCTTCCTTGATCATTCATCTGATTCAAATGGTAGATGCTCACCTATGTTCTGTGCTCAGTAACAGAGAGAATTGTTTCTCATCAATCTTGTGTGTTCAAAACTGTGGTTATAAAATTCTGAGAATACAAATGGAAAATTTTATGGAATCTGAGGAAATCAATGTCTTTCTTACAGACATATGAAAGCTATATAAACTGAACACAATTTTGAGTGGTTGGGCTATTCCAACACCAAGTTTGTGCTGCTCTGACAAATTGGTATGGAAAAGAAATGAGTTTTAGTAAAACACAAAGATGATTTCAGCTAAGACTTTCTTTAAAACTTTAATGGCATATGTATCTTTTAAAGAACAGATTATGCTAATTATATCTCTTGCTTGCAGTTACTTACCTTTTTTAAATAATGCAGCTTCTGATAATCACAATTTCAACAGAACTGTTGAAGGAAATATCTCCAGTTGTGGGTATAATTCCCAGAGTGCTTCAGGCTATAATGCCTAACAGTTTTCTAATTCTCTTCACAGAAAGTATAAATCAGGATTAGATTTCAGTAATTTGCCCAGACTCCAACAGTGACTAGCACAGTGTGCAATATGGACCCCAATCTTCAGAGAAAGCTCATACAAGAAACTGCACAGAGGAATGAATCCCATCACTCTCCCTGGTACAGAGGAAGGACTGAATTGCCACTGCGATGGGGAGGAAGCTTTGGAAAAGGACCTATCATGGTAATAACACATCCAGATGCTCTTTTATCTCAAATGCAGAGATATTAATAGACTATTTAATTTCTACTAAAAAGGAGAACTAGCAACACAGTCTTACTTTTAATTTATGGTTTGTTAGGTCTATTTCTTAATGTGATTAATGACATATCACTACTTAAAGCATGGGACATTCATCAGCAGAACTGCATGCCCTTAAAACAGGTGTTGAGGGAATTTGAGAACATTACAATGCAAAGTTTTAGTATTTCTGTAAGAGTCTAAAATGACAAATTGCCAAAGAACAAAAACCATTACAATCTTGAAATAGGAACTAATTTTTGTGTATTTATTTTGACACATTTTTTTCTAAAGTTGCAAGGTTTTCATAAATCTGTATGTGGAGGGCATATCACTGTAGATGTAAATATGAACTTAGGAAAGCTAGAGAAGAAAATTAAAATTTCAAAATTTAGCAGTGCAGGATATGAGAACAGGAAAATGGAAACTTTCTTAAAGATAGAAACTAACTTTGGACAAGATTTGTCCTTCTTAACAGAGGAAACATGTTTTGAAATTTGATTACTGGGAGAAGAAAATAAGAGACACCGGAAAAAAAAGAAATAAAATCTAGAATATAACTATACAGAATTAACAATTACATAGGATACTGACCTAGAGTACATTCTCCACATAATACAAAAACAATACAACTGACTTCTAAGCATCTCTGTAATTAGAGCATGAAAGATCAGTTCTCCAAATTAGTTTACTGAACAACCTAATAAAATAATTGTCCACAGAGGATACTACTGATAAAACTGAGAAGCAGACCAGATAAGCCAAAGACCCTGAGGACAAAGACCATCAAAATTCTCAGGGAAATAGAAATCAGCTTAAAAGGTAGATAGAAGCAGTGAATCTCATTCCCTAAAATGTTAAGAAAGTTATGGAATTAATAAATAAAAAATAATGGAAGTAAATCTTTTTTGTTCCTAATATCTGTGCACCTAAGAAATTTTTTTATATACCTTATTTTAGTATTTATGTTTCTTGCTTTACCAGGGGTCATCAGGTATTTTTGCTTTTCTGCTCAGTTATGTTCATTTTCCATTTTATCTTCCTTCTCTTCCACAGCCCTGATTGTCTGTCTTGCCCTGTTATTTCATCTACTCTTTCATGTATACTGTAAATTCTCTGGAACAAAAACTTGTTTCTTTGCTATAGGTCTGCAGAGAGCCCTGCATAACTCAGCCATGATCTATAGAAGGTGGGTTTAAGTGACAGCATACAAATAAATGAATAAAAGTTTCTTTATTACACTTATACCCTAACAGAAATAGATGATTAATGGATTTTAAACACTGATTTTATTAATTTAGAAAAGCAGCAAAGGAAAATCCTGTTGGTAAACAAATCTTACAAAATATTTCAACACAATCTGCTGAAGTGATCACCAGAAAAACCGTCCAGTTCTGCCATCAAAGGCAGAGTATATTCTGAAAGAATGAAAAAGAAAAAAAAAAAAAAGTAATAAGCTGGACTGTCTGTCAAAAGCAAGCCTGTGAATTATGCAATACCTCAGTGTCCTGACCACTGTGGGGGGAATGAAGACTGACTCTGGAGTTGAAATTAAAGAGATGTTGCGTGGATTGACCTCAAATAAACATCTTTCATGGGTATTCAGAACTGGTTATTATAAAAATATAAATTATTACCAGAATGTAGCTTTTGTTTTTTGTTTGTTTTTTTTTTTTTTTTAATCAAAGGGCTGGTGAAGAAGTGCTAACATCAAATATTAGTAAATCCAGTCTGAAAATTCTTACCTGATGAGGTCCAGCCATGCTTTCAATTCAAGTTGTGCTCAGAGCCAGAGCAGGTCTAGGCAGAGCCAAGACAAGGAACACAGAAATAGCTCAGGTCTGCCCTCCTTTCAGGTTCACTGGAGTCCTGATCAGCTCAGGGTCTTGATTTCCAGACACAGTCATACTTGCTTGTAAAACAAAGAACATAATTTTTAATACATCCGCAGCATCACAAACTGCTTTCAGAACCCTGGTGAAAAACACAGCTTTAGGCAATGGAGTATAACAGTCCACGTGGTTTTGTCTACCATTTAAGAACACTTTGGCTTCCTGGATACCTAGCACAGTTCTGCCCTAGGAAAAAAAAAAATTAAAAATTGAATTTGTAAATTGTGAAATAATAATAAAGGACATCAACATGAAGACTTTAAATTGCAAGCATAGCTGTATCACTACTGTCTTTGTGGACTATCTCAGGGAGAGACCCTTATCTCTGAGCCACTTGCTCTGGTGAAAATCGTACCAGGTCCAGCTATTTCCAAATCATATTAGTGCCACAGACCAACAGACTGGGTGGTTCTCTTTGTAGCATGATGTATTCTGGGTGACCATGATTGCTGTGCAAGAATGTTTGAAATGGTACTATGTCAAGACAGTATTGGAAAAGCTCTCAAATAGTGCCTTTTACTTTTCATCTCCATATTTTTACTTCTTTTTGTTTCTAAATCTGACTTCTAAATTAATCCTCTTAAGCATTTCTAAAATGATATTCCAAAATAATAATTTCTACAACTTTTCACTATTCATTTTACCTCCTTACAAGTGTACTTACACAAATGATGTTTCATCCTTATTCTCACCTCTATCTTTGAGTATTCTCCTTTTTAAAAAATCAATAATAGGCAATTCACACAAGGTGCATTAAGTGGTCTTTTACAAATGATGTTATATAGCAATGGATTACTGATAACATGTCAGCCATCTAAATCAGAATATGCTTTAAGGTTATTAGATTTCTTCAAGATCTGAAAAATTGGAATCAATCTGTACCTGGTTTGGACTGAAACAAAATAAAAAAAGGAGTCAACCAGGAGAGATCAAGTCATATACTGTCTTTCACTGGTTGACCATACCTTTTGATACATACTTACACCCAGGCAAAACCAGAGATTAAGTTATATCTGTGTCTTGGGGAAGTTGTCTATTTGCTCAGTCTTCCAGTTTTGACTGTCAGGAACTCAAAATCTGTTTCTTTTACAAGATGTACAACTGGAGGCTGAACACCATTGTCAGGTTTTACAGAAGATAAGTCACGAAGTTGTCCAATTGTATTTGAAAGACCCCACAATTTACCAGGTTAATGCTTGTCTATAATTGCTCACCATCAGCATGTCTTTCTAGATGATGCCAGTCAGAGTACAGTGCTGTGTCATCTTCCTTGGAAAAACAGAATTCAGAGGAGATTAATAAAGAAGAAATTATCATTTTTGTTGACTTTAAGTCTATTACGCAGCTTTCATCTATTCAAGCAGTCATGCACAGAAAAGTAAAAGAATAATTAAGACACGTTCTTTAGGTTTTTGCATATGATAAAAGTAACTTTTCTATATCACTGGTGAAAAAAAATCTAGCAACAGAATGTGGGTTTATTTTTTTCCTCTACTAGTTAACTGCCTTTCAATGTTTTTAGCAGTCCTCACCTTATTTGTCCTCACTGAATTCTCATCAACATACTATTCTGGAAGTATTCAGGGACCTTGTTTTTAATTTTTGTTTCCAAGCAATCAGATGTATTTGTCTCCTTTATGGAATTGCTCCTTTGATTTCAGACTGTCTGGTCAAGTTTTTCTCTGACATTACATGAGAAATACTGTGGAGACAGCATTGTTTCTGCTTGCTAAACATCTGTGCCATGAAAAGATATTGCCTGGGAAATGAATTAGGCATGAATCAGTTTTTATATCCCCATATAAAACAAATATGAAATAAATCAAATTATTGTTTAATATACCTAATTATCTTTTAATGTGTCTCAAGTCACATAGCATATGTCCTGTAAAAAGCACTTGGTTTGGTCCTCTGAACATGTCATGTATATGCTAATGATGAGAGATGGCACAAGTTCTTGCCAGAGTCAGAATCCACTGGAAAAAAAATGAGTTCCAAAATAGAGTTCTACTCTAAAAACTGTGATAGCACAGGCATATTTCATTTTGAAAGTGCATTAATTAGAAATTCCTTTCCCTGAATACAGTGAATAATCCATTTTATTGATTAATATTTATCATAGAATTGTTGAAGTTGAAAGGGACTCTTGAACTCAAATACTCCATCCCCCCTGCCCAAAGCAAGGTCAGCTAGAGCAGGTTGCCAAGGGCCTTGGTTCAGTCTCATTTTTCTTACCTGAGGAACACATATTTCAAAGCCTGTCTGGGCAAACCTACTTGAACACCTTAACTGCAAATATGTGTTTTCTTAGGCTTAACTTGGATTTCCTGTATCATGATTCGTGAGTACTACTGCTCACCCTGTCACTGGGCACCACTGTAGCTCTCAAAGGTACTGGAAAAAAAACCAAACGTATTTCAAGTCCTGGGAAATGTACACTTAATCCAAACTCTGTCATCTCCACGACTGAATTCCTGGGTTTGGTGAACACTGGATTCTCAGAATGTGATAAAGCACCTTTTGGTAATAAATTTAACAGTAAAAGGGACTTTGAAAACTAAAAGAAAGCAATTTATTTGTAAATAACGTGATGGCATTTGCTTGTCTCTAAACAAAAATGTGGCATAATCTAAATTATTCTGTGGCCTAACAACACTGAGATCAGCAAATTTCTGTTAACAGGAATATGCATTTAGCAATTAAAATGTAGATTATGGGCATCACTTACTATATATACTTTTACTTTGCCTGTATATACTTACACTCACAAAGTTATATATCTACACACGTAATGTCATGTATTCAGTTGGGCAACATTTGCATTACTAAGCTCTCAATTTTTAACAAGCCTGATATAAGGAACCTGTTAAATGTCTACAATATGTTCACCTTTCACAGCGCATAATAAAGTCAAACACACTCTTACAGCTACTTCATTGCAAACGTACTGGCAAAGAAATGAAATCTTTAAAGGAGTGAACTCATCTGAAGGTGGTGATTGAAAGCAATTTCACATCTCAGGAACAGTGCTTGTCACAGACATCCTGTCAAGTCTTCCTGGATTCCAGATAACACCTTTGGTGTATCATCAGAGTGAACTTTTGCCATTGATTCTACTGTAAAATTAGATTAATGCATTGTACTCATGGGTTGTTGTATTCAAATGATAATTTTTGCTTGCATCTTGCTATTCACTAGGAAGTAACCAGTTCCATATGACTCATCGTGTTGTGGGAGTTCAATGCCAAGCCTGCTTGCACACAAAAGAAAATTACATAATTATACTAAATTTTGCAAATCAAAAACTTCTTGGTAATTGCCTTAAGATTATTTTATATTCCATTTTCAGAAGATCCTTCCCTGTGTAGCTATTTAGCAGGAACATTTATTACAAAAGTTAATTATAGTTTCTCAAAGAATTAAACAAGGGGTTTTGGTTCTTTTAGGGGTTTTTAACCAAAAATATATATCTCTGCCATATGCATGTCTGAATTTTGGGGTTATATTTTGGTTTTGCCCACATTCTTGACGATATGATTAACAAAATGCCGTTTATTTTTACAGCACGTGTATCTAATCTGTACTTCATATTTATTGAAAGGTTTACTATTGGGAAAAAAAACACGAACAAATGAGCACTGCTGCTCTTAATGGTCTCTGAACTAATTTTAAATTAAGGAAAGTATTTTAAAGTTAATAAGGAATGGAAGAAAATACTGAAACATTTTGAATAACATGTTGTTTCAACATAGAGATGAAAACAGTCAGGACTTTCAAACATCACTTCATTGGAGGAAAGAAGGCCAGGCAGAAAATTGATTAAAAAATGTTTTTCCACTTTCTGTCATTTATTTTTGTAGGTCTTATTGGTGTCCAACGCTGCCAGTTCAGAAATCAGCAGCTATTTCTGATGTGTTGCTTCCCAACTTAACTACAGACTGTCACTTTAATCTCTAGAGAATGCTATTGCCTAGGAAGACCGAACTGGTAAGGGGGAGAAACAAGAAAATCACTTCTAATTACTGTTATGTCAATTTTGGAGACTGACTTGAAGCATCAAAAATCTATCTTTATTTCTTACAATAGAGCAGAACCAAAAAAAAGTCTCAGCTTCTTGAACCACAACTCTGTCTGGTTCCTGAAAATGCCAGTTTCACTAAACAGGATTTCTCGACTGCAGGCAAGTGGGGAAAGGTAATAAAGGACTTCTCATAATTTAATGATAACCAGTCACAGAGTACTGTTTAGCCAATTCTAATGCCTCAGAAAATTGGATTTTGATGAGGTTTCAGCACCTTAATTTCCTCTCCCTATGCATCTCTACAAAGGACTACTACGTAAAATACTGACTGAAAGGCAGCCCGCACTCTGCATACTCCAGGATGTTTTCTTGCCTTTGTGAACTTCAGACACCCTGCTTATATTTACTGCCTACTGCCAGAATGGGACAGAAAATAAAATACATACTGTGAAGCTCACTGATGTTTTCTCCCATCTTCTGCACTTTCCTCTGCCTTTCTTTGAATGTTCTGCAAAGAAGCTCACTCTATTTCTCACTCTTCCCCCTTGCCTCCATACACTGAAAGCAGAGAAATGGAACAGAATTCTTAGCCTGATACTGAGTAGGTGACAAACCATTTCTTTTCCCTCTGCTTTTGGGACAACTTTCAGACATGTTTCATAGCTGCTTGACAAATCCCCAACTCCTTCTGCTCAAATCCTGGCTGAATTCCAGTCTCATAATTACATTCTACCTACCTAGAATTCTCCCTTCAGTTCAAGTGGGATAGTGTGCCCTTCTCTCAGCTCTGTTACTTTGCTTATAAACGCCCCCTGAAACTAAAGAGAAAGGCAGGCAGGATTTGGTTCACTGGTCTAAAACCATAATATACAATGAACCAATTGTTCAGTAAAACTAATGAAACAATTTCCACGGACCTAGGTTAGAATACTGAATCAAAAGCCGTTGCTGACCAATTAACATACTGGTCAGTGACAGAACTTAAGCTTCTGTTCTGCTTGATTCAAAGTGCCGTGGAATGAAAATATTTTAATATGGAATCTGAAACTCATAACCCAAGGCCCAAGTCTAATAGACTTCTGCCTCTCTGAAAACAATTAAGTGGCTCCATTTGTATTTCAGTAGGGAACTAAAAGTTTCCAAAACTTTCTTTCTCCCGAAGAGAGAAATGTCAGTCACTAGTGAAATTTCCTTTTCAGGTCCTAACGTAAATCTCTTGGATTACATGAGTGGCTTAAACCTTCTAGAAGTTCTAGGCTTTCATTTCTTTATTAACACTTCCAGTAATTTGAATTTTCATTTGTACTTGATAAATATTACTGAAAATTTGCAATAGTCTAACTCCTGATTACTAAATACTCATGAAATCTAAAGCAAGATCAACCAGTTTAGATGACTGACAGTGGCAAGACAGTGGCAGTTTAACAGCAGTTATATATGAACTATTAAGCAGCAAGATTTTCAAAATTTCAAAGACCTTTTGGTCCTTAAAAAGTAACACCAAGACGGGGGAGAACAACTAGTAAGAGGAATAAAGGTGGAACCTTGATGCATATGAAGAGCGTGGCTGTAACTGTGGTACAAAAACTGCTCTTGGAGAAAGAAAAATCATCAGAACATTAATAAAGTGAGAAAAAGTGAGTGAGGTAGATTGAAGAGAGACAGACAAAAGAAAATTAAAAATGAAGACAGCAGAAGAGAAGGTAAATTGACAATCTCTTGCTTAGGATTTCAATTCTTTTCCTTTGGCTTTTGGCAGAATCATGTATTCAGCATTTTGTTTTCTCTATTCATCATAGTAAAGTTTGTGGTGTTTAGATTTCCTACTAAGTTGACAGAGGGATTTTGTCAGTAATTTGCTTTGGTTGCTCAGTGATTGCCAGTCTGTTGTGATATATATTCACACAGAACATATTTGTTTTCCTACTGAGTAGGAGGAATGGAAAGAGGAGAAAAAAAATGGTGCGGACATGATGACCTTCACTGTGAAATTTACTAAGTGACCAAATGGTAGCTGTGAATTTGTGTGACTCTCATGGTCTTTTTAGAAACAGTGTGATAGACCTGATGGCTGTACACAGCATGGACCCAAATTACACAGTTCCCATTTGTATCAGTAGTATCATCCCAAGAAACACTTTTAAACATGCTGAGTGATGAGCATAGAGCTGGCTTGATCTGACGGCTAATAACATCAAACTGAGAGCCAGAAAAGCCTGTATTAATTCTTTTCTTCCACCAGCTCTTACGCTTTAGAGAAAGTCATTTAACTTCACTAAGAACCTCCTGTACCTACAAGGAGGGAAAAGGAAAAAAAAAAAACAAAAAACAAAACGGCTTCCCAAACCAGATTCAGAGTCCCAGCAACTTTACAAGATGAAGACGAGATTTTGTCTACTACTTCAAAGATGTAAAAGCTAACAAAGGTTGGATATTTGGGGTTTTAGGTACTTTAACAAATGATCAAAATGCATATTAGAGTCACTCCTCTGTGTGTGGAAATAGTTATCTTTCTACTGTAAATGCACAGAGTGCCAAATTCTGATTTTAGGGATATGCTATCAGTACGAGTCCAAGGGCACAAAGAGAATTAGAATATTTATCAATGTTCAATAGGCGTATAGCACACAAATTGCATCTACACTCAGTAAATACATTATATTAGAAGTTAGGGAAACCATCTTCCATCAAGCTGTAATTGAGAATTGCCATCAAAATTTTTTCCTGTAGACTTTTTTGCAATTCCTCTTGCAGTTGTTCTGTGTGGCAGAAGAGGCAAGAACTCCCATTTTTTCCCGGACACTACTGAATATCCTAAAGCAGTCCAGCTCACTTGCTTTTCAGTTATTAATAACATCTGCACCTGCTGTACCTGATCTTCTCTGATCATTTTGTCTAGTGCTAATGTTTTACCTTTTCCTTTTGAATGATTGCAGATGTTTGCTGATTTATATGCAAACTGCAACTGCCTTTTAAACAAGCTACAAGTTTATCAGAAAATGCAGTAGACATCAGAAGAAAATTTCACTAGCAGCAGGTTTTCCAGATGATGAAGAGACAGAATGCTAAGAAAACCTAATTTATTTTTTGTGTGAGGTAGAAGGGTTATATTCCTCTGGGCCTTTATTCCTGTGCATGCCACTTTGCAAATGAAACACACCACATGAGTACTGTATGAAGAAAAGCATCATGAATACTAAGTTAGTCTTGAGTTGCACAGGAATATAAAATGCATTGGTTCTAGTTAAAATCGATTTCGTCTTGGAAATAAGCACCGGATTCACTTTCTCTCTCTCCCCAAAACACTTAGACAGATGGAAAATACCACTGTAGCTCCTGTATAAAGTGGTAAATATAGGACCAATCAACCCAGAAATCTTCACCGTAGTTTCAGTAAAACCCATTTTCATTGTTTCACTGGAAAGGAGTAGAGTCTCTGGAATGAATTCACACAGTTAATCTCTGTTGATTCAGAAGATGCCTTTCCCCCTGTCCCCAGTACTAACAGGAACTAATTGGAGCAGAACAGTTTCCAGAAGTTCAGAGTCACTATCTACTATGGAATTATCAAAAGAAAACAGAAGAGATGGAACAGGAGCCACTCATGGAATCCAGCCCAGTTATCTTCTGAACAGAAGTTCTCAAAAAGCTTTTCTTTTTTCCTTCTCAAAAATAAAGTTCAGGAAGAAACAGGGCTACATGAAATTATAGAAACTAAATTTTGTATACGGCTGTAATAAATGCAGCAGCTTCTGGATTCTTCATGCTTCCCTTTATATTAGGTTAAAATAAATTACAGACCTAAATTTTTTTAGTAATTACAGACTTGAAGTCAAGGTACTGACAAGTATTGATGAGAATTGGTGCACTAATAGAACCAAACTTTCACAAACTTTTGAAGGCCCAAATGACTCTGAAATTAAGTAATATCTTTCACATGTGGTAGTCAAGGAACTACAGTTCCTTTGTCAAGTACTGTAGATTTTCAAGTTTTCCATATGACTTTACAGTCTGTAACTGAAATGTAAAACAAATTTCTGCTACACTGTAAAATATTCAGTAGTATTTAAAAAAGGTTTGTTGATGGTACTGATTCTTCTCAACTAAAAAGGGCAGAGCTGGTCAATCTGGGGCTGTAAAATGGACTTTTAGATTCCTTTCCTCAGTACTACTTAGGCCCCATCAACTGCACCCCTTCTCAGCCTATTTTCACAAGACAAAAGTACAAAAGATATCATTAGATTGATTAAGACTGATATTCTTAATTGGTTATGATCTGATCAATTGAGAAATAAGCAAATCATAACTTGCTTTGCTCCACTCGCATTATATTCTAATGACACACACATACTGACGGTACAGACTGAACACGCTGGTATTTTGCTTCGACATCAAGAAACTTTCCATCTGACTTGATGAAAAAGTTAATCTGGCTTTTCAATGCCAGGCTTCAAAAATACTGTGGGAGATTGACACTTTCACTCAGCTGATTCAAAATTGCTCTAAACATTTGACTAATTGCTTTTCACTGGCAGGTTGTTTTTTTTGTTGTTTGCTTGTGCCTATAGAGGTTAGTCTGATAGATAGATAGATAAGCATGTAAATTTGTACTGCTGGGTATTCCAGTAATTAATAGATCTGGTACCATTGCTGTGGAAACAGCATGAATCAGAGGAAAACCAAGTGTTTCTTCTATGCAGAACTTTCTAAAATTTTTATTTCCTTAACTTTCAGTCTCTGGGGCAGGCAAAATAGCCTTGAAATGTAATACAGCTCTAAATAAATAAAAAAACAACAAACAACAACAATAAAAATTAATTACCTCATTCAGTTAATGAACAAGAGAGAATAAAGGTCATATTCAAACCAACATGAACGGAAATACCTTATTTGAACAAGGCATTGTGCAGCCACGGGGTGACTCATTAGATACTCAAGAGATAGTAAAACCAACAGAGATCACCCCTGAACTCAGTGGACCTTTTGCCTAGGCTACTTTAGGCAGATAAATTGAGTTCATCAATAGAGCTCATCAGGGACAGAGTCTGAGATACATCTGTGAGATCACAGAGGACTTAAACAGGCATAAAGGAGACAATATACATGTTCTAGTATTTCAGGATTGGACTATATACTGTTAATTAAATCATTTTGTGAAAATTTTCTGTCAGGGTACATAGATGTGAGTTGTGAAATATGAGTAAAGAACTCAAAGAAAATTGTAAGGCATTGGAAGTAAGGAAAAAATGAACTGAAAAACGGAAACATTGCTGTGTATGAAACTGGGACACAAAGCTTGGGAAGAACATGCTCCAGCCCAAGAAACCTCCTGCCTACTGCCAAATATTGCAGATAAGAAACACCCACTGTGCTGGTGAATACAGTGTACTGCAACACCAGTACATGGATGACACTGGTATGCATTAACACAGCAGGTGCTGTGCAGCGAAGGAATTAAATACTGTAAGACTCTTCACACAGCAGAGTCTGTTGCTTTGTCACCTCCCAGTTGTTTTCTCCTTCACTGTTGATGTTGGAGCACTGCACAATCTGGTTTAAAGTCTGGCAAAAGTCATTACCTTTCTGCTGTAATACCTATCTCTTTTGTATTCTCTAGCAAGCATCTGCAAATCCATCCAGTATCGCTCTGCTGCACCGTATAAATAACAGATATTTGCCTTTAAAGATTAACTAATATTTTCTTGACTTTGCATGCAAACCATTACGAACTGAGAATACTCTTTTCTTCTTTTTCATACTTTCTCACTAGTATAGGCAGTTTTGTATTATGTCACACCACACTTCTACTATAATCCCCCTTTACTTTACTCCCTAATCAAACTGCAGCTAATCACTACAACAAAACAATCATTCCTCTGTCTTTGTGGTGTACTTTTGTTTCATTATGTGACATGCCACAATTTGCATAACTGTTCCAAACTCTCCCATAGTTAGATTCTGAGCTTCAGAGCTTTATACTGTGTGAAATGTCATTCTTCAGGGTTGAATATATTCTGATGAAATACAGAGATTTCTTTTCCCAATTCCTCAAAATATATCTTTTTCCCTGAACAATTTCCAAAGCTTTCTGTAAATTCTTCACTTTGTGATTGTACGTACTCTTTCAACATATGGAAAAGCACTTGTTCGAACTAAGAATTAGCTGTCTGTGATCATTCTTTTCTCTCCCTGGATCCCAGACATATGCAGACAGACCCACACAGTCCTCTACACTTTTTAAAATGAAAACAATTTTTCTGCTGTTCTGATGCAATATATATCAGGAGAAAGAAATCTGTGTGAAACTGCTTGAGAGGTGTACAAAATTTGCTTGTTCAAGATTCAGTTTTCTGTGGTAGACTTATTTTTTTTTTCAAAAATGACCTGGCACAGAAATTATCACTTTGCTTTGCCTAGTTGAGCATGGTGAATAGCATCCCCTTGTATAATTCTCCTGGGGAAAGATACTGAGATAATGAGACATATTCATGTACATAAAGTATATCCAGTTAATATGGATTCACAATTAAAAGAAATGAAATTCTAAATGTTCCTGTATTAAAAACACATCTAGGAAAGCCTCACACAGGGAAGAGAGAGACCTCATAAAGGATAAGACAGTAATCTAATAATGGGAAGAAAGAAGAGATGCAGGGGGTGGGAATCAGACTAATAGTGGCAAGTTCTGCTTGAGTCCTCACATGCACCTAGCTTATTGTGTCTATCATCACAGCAGCTGAATACCTTCAAACATCATCAGGGACATTTTTAGAGCCTCCTAAATCTCCGTGTAAAATAAATGATTAAACTACAGTTAAGTTGAAAGGTTAAAATACAGTCTTTAAAGCAACTGAAAATTAATATAAAACATTGCTGTTCTGTGCTTTCTCAGCCCATGAATTTACTTAGTTGCCAGGTTTTCACTTATTTCTTATCTACAGTTGGAAATACTTTAAAAGCAGTCTTCCCTCACAGAATAAAATCTTTCCTCCATAGTTCACTTGTGAGTTTAAGAATTCCTAAGCATAGAACAACAGATGTCTTATATTTGGAAATGCATTAATGTGCTTATCCCACTTGGATTAAAATGTCATAAAACTAAACCAGAGAACACTGATTTTAATCCTTTGTATTTCTCTGATGCAAAGTCTAATCATCCATTATTACACAAACTTTTTCTTTTATTCTGCAAGTCAAAAAATTTCAGGATATTGGACCTAGAGGGTTGGGTCTACACATGCATTATCTTCATGAATACTGGCACTTGGGTGACATGTACAGTACCTTTTGGGAAGTGTGTAAAGAAGTTTATGGAGAGACACCCCATGGCAGCAAGGAGGACTGTGAGGCGTTTTCCCCCTGGGGGGAAAGAGCAGTAGAAACAACATGGAATGGACTGGGACTGACCACAGCCCCCATTCCCTGCCCTCTGCACCACTGGTGAGGAGGAGGCAGCAGAGATGAGCCTGGGAAGAAGGGATGGGTAGGATGAAGGTGGAGATCCAGTTCCATTTATCACTGTCCTACTCTGATTTAATTGGTGAACTGTTGGTGGTTTTGTTTAAATTAAATTAATTTTGTTCTCCCAAGTTAAGTCTGTCTCTTTCCCATTACTGTAATTGTGGAGTGAGCCCTCCCTGTCCTCTGTCACGACTTGGGCCTTTTGGTGTGTTTTCTCCTCCCCATCCCACCACAGGCGACTAGGACTGAGCAAGCAGCTGTCTGGTTGCTTTTGTGGCCAGCTAGGTGGGCTCAAACCACAATACATTCTTATATTGTAATCATACCAGGAACAGTCTCTCTATATAAACCCCAAATATATTATCCTGCTTTCAGTTATTAAACAAAGGCTTGGATTTGAACCCGTTTTGCAAGAGTTTCACTTTACAAACATGATTCAGAGCTAGCTTACTGCAGGCACTGAAGGTGCACCAGTAACTAAGTTCCTTATGAGAAGGCAGAGTTAATTGTTACCCCTTCGTGGAATGTCTGAAGGGCTGTGCTACATAGGAAGAGAAATAAATGTGTCTAAGACCATTACACTTAAAAGAACAGTATATGACATTAAATATCAGATTGATCAGATTGATTGTTTAAGAAACAGCCTGGCAAAGCCAGATAGCTGAAAAGTTTTATTATTTACTCATCATCTTCCAAGATATTTTTACTCTTTGTCACTGATGTTTCTTATAGTTAAGGAAAGCCTGAGGTGGTTGCACCATTTTTATAACATAAAAGGAAAACATTGAAGTGAATGTTTCTTCTTGAAAGTTCATTGTGTTACCACTGTGTCTTCTGCTTAACTACTAAGGGATGTAATTTAAGATATTTTTTCAGATGGACTTAATAAAATCAAACAGTAAAAATGTTCACTTAATCTAGAACATTTGAAATAATATTTAGAGAACATTTTAACTGAGGTTTCCAGTAATACCTTCTGTCTGAGCTAAAAACCTAAAATTGATTAGAATATTCATAATGTAACACTTTTACCCTTTATCAGTTATGAAAGATTAAAGATGGAGAAAAAAATATGCATATTTTTCATGTGTCCATGCGTGTTTATTTCTTAATATGTAATAACTAACTTCCTTACAAGACTGTGTATAGAATACATCTTTTTGAACTTGACTTCAATTGAGCTATAATTGGGGCAAAACATCCTTTTCAAAGTCACTTTGTCCTAAAAGTGATAAATTATAGAAGGATAGAAAAGCAGAACAAAGACAGGAAGTCTTCAGATGAAATTGCCAGACACCAGCTCCTATACATTTACATAAGAGCAGCTCGTGTAGAACTAATATGGAATTCATAGCTAAATCTCAGATTTAAAAGAGGTCACATACCACATGACAGATTTCTTGTAGAACAATCTTGATAATTTATTCATCAAGATGATATCAACTAGGATATGATGGTGGGAAAGGAAAGTAGAAATAGAAAGAGCAGGATGGGGAAAGAGATGTGGTAGAATTGTGATAGATTGTACAGGAGGACAACATTATTAGTAGGAGCCAAAATTATTAAAAAATATGATAAAGGAAGCTAATCAGATAACATCATGGCTGTATAATAATTTAAGTGACACAAACCAGGAGTGAAAGCAAAAAGCCATACAGTTGGAAAATAAAATACAGAAGATAAAGAATACAGTGAATTATAAAATTTTGATTGAACACAGCTTATTTCCCAGAGAAAATGCAATACATCTGTTGCTAAAGTGACTGCTGCATGCTCAAGTCTTGAAGAAGATTTTTAAATACCAGTTAAAAACATCTGAATGGTGTTTGGTTTTTGGATGAAATAAAAAATTTAAAAAATCCAAACCAACAGGAAAGACCTATGTTTGAAAAAAATCTTGCAATTTTTATCTTTCCTTTTATTTCTTCTTTCCCCAGAAACAGGCCACTTTCAATTGCATACAGCAATCAAAATGTGAAGAGAGCATAACATATATTTAGGGCAAAACATCAGCACAGAAGCACTTGAGGAAATCTTCAGTAGTTTAAATGTAGGAAAAGGAAAGATGTTATGTCACTGACATAATATTGTTGAAAGAAATATAAAAGGAGAGAAATATGCAGAAAAAAAAGCAGCTATTTGCAGGAGCTAAATAAAGAAGAAGAATAAAGATAAACATGGTACTCTGTCTAAACAAGTGATGAATTAATAGTTATGTTACTAAACAGGAAACTGAACAATGACTTGCAGAAATAAACAGAAATAAACTACAGTATATCAGTAACATGGACAGAAATTCTTAGGGTCACAAGTAATTAGTTATTAAAAATTAAACACAGTAACATCATCTGTGGAAATAACTAATTATTGACTGAGAAAAATGATTACATTATAGTTTTGTTGCACTTTGTCTCACCAATTAGTAAAATTATTGTTTGTAATTCTTAGGAGTTCCAGCTTTGAAAAGGTAACAGAAGTACGCAGAACTTGCTGCTATATAGTGCTTAGAAGATTTCTCTAAAAGCCTTTAAAGAAATGGGGAAAATATGCATTGAAAATCTTACTTTAGTTCACTGAAGCTTACAGAAATACCTTCTGACTTCAGCAGAAACCAGGTTAGATGATCAGTAGAGACTCAGTATTCCCTGTGGTAGTGCTGACTGCGAGATGGAACACAGCTGTATTTCGCCCTCCCCAGTAACTGAAGTCCTAGTCTAGTGGCTCTCAAGAAACAAGGCACACACTTGCTTATCCTTCAGTTAGTCATGACAATAACTTCAGCTAACAGTTACCTCGCAAGGTGAGTATTTGGAGCCAGAATTACACAGCTTACTTCCCAGAGAAATTGCAATAAATCTGTTGTTAAGCGTGACTGCTCCATGCTCGAAGCCTGAATAAGGTTTTTAAATACCAATTGAAAACATCTGAATGGTGTTTGCTTTTTTGATGAAATAATAATAATAAAAAGACCTAAATTTGAAAAAATACTGCAGATTTTTATCTTCCTTTTTTTTTTTTCTTTTTTTTTCCCCCCAGACACAGGCTACTTTCAATGCAGACCAAATAATTTCTAACTCTCAGAACGGAAATTGATTCTATTTCTGTTAAGGCAGATTTCAACAACCATAGAGAGGAGATAGAAACAAATTCAGTACTAGTTCTTCATGACTCTGTTATAAGTCTATTCATTTTGTGCTCTGTGTTTGAGCACAAAACACAACTTGACTGGATGGTCTGGAAAGCAACAAATGAGGAACTTGAATTCTGGCATAACATGGTGGAAGCAGTTGTTCTATTATATACCCAGATCGAGCAATGCAAATCAATCATAATTCAGACACTGAATCAAAGATACACTTTGGCACCAAAGATTCTTGAAAACAGAAATATGTGAATAGCTATAATCTCAGAACTAATCCTTTTGCCCCCTCCATAACATATCTTGCCAAATTTTTCTACCACAGATCAGAAAATCAACCGTTTCCTGGCCTGCATCAAAAGAAGCATGGTCAGCAGATCAAGGGAAGTGATTCTGCCCCTTTGCTCTGCTCTGGAGTGCTTACCTGGAGTGCTGCATCCATCTCTGGAGTCTGCTCCATGAAAGACATGGACGTTTAAATTAGAAATAAGGAGGAAGTTCTTTACCATGAGAGTAGTGGAGCTCTGGAACAGGTTGCCCAGGGAGGTGGTCGAGGCCCCATCCCTGGAGACATTCAAGGTGGGGCTTGACAAAGCTCTGAGCACCCTGCTCTAGTTGAGGGTGTCCCTGCTCTCAGCAGGGGGTTGGACTGGATGACCCCTAGAGGTCCCTTCCAACCCAGATATTTCTATGTTATATTTCTATGTTACCTGTCGGAGCCAGTCCAGAGGAGGCCACAAACATGATCAGAGGGCTGAAACACCTCCCTTATGAGGACAGCCTGGAAGAGTTGGCGTTGTTGAGTCTGAAGAAGGTTCTGAGGAGACCTTATTGCAATCTTTCAGTGCTTAAAGGGCACTTATAAAAATTACACGGACAGACAGTAACAGCCTAGAGAAGTACAAGTAAACTTAACATAAACAGTAAAGGGAGAAAAATGCTGACTACTCATCAAGGCTTCACTCAGTCATTCAAATATTGTCTGACATAGAGCATGGATGGAGAAGTATCACAGCAGCAAGCCGAAATCTGCAAAGCTATGACATTAGCTTATCAGACAAATGACTGTGATAACTCCCTGGCACAGAGTTGATCTTCCATGAGAAGAGAAATAAGATGAAGAATCTGTTCTCAGTCATGGCCCTCATGCAGTCCAGGAAGTTTGTGTCGACCACCACCTAGGTAAGGTCAGAGGAAAAAATAGTAACTACAGTGCAATCACAGAAATTCTGCATATTTGAAATTGCATTTCGCAAGTGCTGCTGCAAAAAAATCTTTTTTAGTGAACATTACAAAAAAAGTATCCAGAAAACACATTTTTAGATCCATGTAGAATTTAGAATATGGAGAGTCCCCTTAGCTGCAATGGGACATCACAGATGAAAAACTGGTAAGTGCTGAACTATTAGGACAAGCTTCCAACTTCTTTCCTTTTCCAATTGGAGGATAATGCAGGAAATTAAACACCCCTCAACATGATCTTCAGCTAAACTCAGTAGAAACCATAAGGAAATTATGGGAGCAAAGTCTGCCTAATTCCAGACAACAGTATTGTCCTGGGCAGAAGGGTGTTATGACAGACAAACTGGTATTTTCACAGTTTAAAATACAGTTTTGGTTAAAAAGAAGATAGGTTAAAAACATCTCAAAAACCCATGTGGAACACAAGTTGACTCACCTGTAAGAACTCCCTCTCTTCCATTCTGGGCACGCTACTTGGAGAGGTGCTTTGTTCAGTTAGTAGAGAAAAACAATGGCACGTACACCTTTCCCACTGGAAGTGAATATAAAATCCATCAGTTTTACTTACAAAAAATGTTGGTGTTAAAATAGCACTAGAAGTAAATAAGGATAGCATAGATATCGAACTAACAAAATTATCATAGAAAAGGACAACAAATGCAAATGAAAACTTCTTGTGAAGAGACTAACTAGCAAACCTTTCCTTAGTACATAGAAGTAAACTATTTATTAGTAAAAATGTGGTATCGTGTAATTCTTTTTTTCCCAGAAACAGGATGTTCCTTAACACCATGTCACAAGGTAGAACTTTGTGATGTGTCTCTAGAGATGTAAAAGAAAGAATTCTGCAGGGAAAGGAAACAAGATCATGAGTCCGTAAGTAGAAAACATGCCTCAGCAGAGTATACCAGCATGGAAACTCCTTTTTATACAGAGGTGTAATAAATGTTAAGCAGTATTTTAAGAACCTCTGTAGGAAAGAATTCTTCTACTTCTTCCATAATTGTCCACGTCTCTCAACATGACAAGTGCATTTCAGAGCCCCAAATGCCCTGGGTAAGAAGGACTGTATTGCAAGTCATGAAGAGTAAAGGTAGAGCATGAGGTAGCACAATTATCAGAACTTCTCATTCAATAAACTTGTAGAAGACTAATTACCTTCATCAGAAGAAATGATCTAAAGCAGTAGGTCTTCATACTGCTTGCTTATACTTTACTAGTATTAAAAAACATGAAAGAAAAAGAGAAAGAGATTGCTTAGCTGCAGGGATTAGGTCAGTGTAACTGCTCAGTACACCTTCCTCAGAGACTGGTGGTGCAAACGGTGCATTCATCAGCTCCTATCTAAATTACTTTCAGAAAATTTGATATTCCTGGGGAATTTCAATCCAGGTGCTTCTAGAACTTCTATTATTTGAATGCTTTTTTTTACTGATAGCAGGAAGACAGTGTAAAGTTGGAGAGGAAAGATCAAATCAAAGCTTCTATGGTTAAGCTCTGTCCTTCCAAAAAAAGCAGCTGAATATTCTCAAATATAATTAAACACATAACAAGATAGAACCGAATCCTCCGGACAATAATATTAGGGACAAGGCAGGCAGTACTTTTTAGATAACAGAGTTTGCAATACATGAATTTAATTAATAGTACACAAATAGTCAATACATATTTTGTGATCATGACAGCCATGGCCAGTTCATTCTGCCATCTGCTAGCACACAAACTGTTCCTGTGCTGCAGAGGCAGGGGAATCGGGAACAAACGTCAGGCAGCTGGTTCTGAGGACTGTGTGGGTAGGCAACATCAGTACTTCCCAGGAGAAACGTATGAGCTTGGACTACTGTTAGAAGTTTCCAATTCATGTTCGAGGCCAGATTTCATGTGAAAGCAATCGGGTGCAAAACTGCTGGCCAAGCAGATGCCATGAATATAAACAAGAGATAGACCAGGCTGCTGGATGGCCAGATTTCCATTCAATTAGAACTTCTGGATTGTTGTAGTGGAATTTCTAGTGAAGTGGAATAGCATATTTGAATTTGGTTGGTCAACTTACTGGACAATCCTCTAGTCCACCTGGCAGCTGACAAACAGCAAGCTAGTCGGCATCTTGCCTTTCCAACCCTTCCCAACAGAGTTTTCTGTCTTCCTGGAGTAAAAAAAAATAAATAAAAAAATAGGAGAGCATATCAACTTCTTGACTTCTAATGAAATATCAACAATCATGCATTCTCAAAAAATCAAATGATACTGTGAAATCTGCAGTTTCAGTTAGGAAATGCCTGGAAATGACTCCAGAAATCCAAAACTGATTCTGTGAAATCTGTATTTTCTGACAGAAAATTGCTTGCCTAGAAATAATTTCAGTCTCTCTCCCTAATCCAATTCTGTTTCACATGTTGTGGCACAGTAGGAAGTTATGACTGAGGACCAATGCACACATGTATTAGCTGAGATTTGGTTGCCATACAGGAACTAAATGGAACTATTTGGATTGATTTTTTTCTGAAATAGAAAAATATTAAATTTGCCCTGAAACCAACCATCCTAAAGAGCAAAATAAGCTTATTTACTAATATAATAAGCAACAATTTTGCACCTTGCTGGGTAGGACTCCAGTTTGTTTTCTCCTCTGACAGGTTGAAATTATTTTCTTGGTTGATAGAGAAGAACTCACAAGAAGCTCTGTAATTTAAGTAATCTTGTTGGTTCTCCATCAAATATCCAAAAATATATGCGAATATAACCTTGCAGTATTTTACTGAATTAACGAGATTATGGTTCTTTGGTTTGGGATACTTGCAGTAATTAGACTTAATATATGATTTCTCACAGCTGATCAGAGGTGTGAAAGGCATCTTTATAATTAAGACCTATATAGCACCATATTGTCTGTGCTTTTCAGCTGCTCAGTCACACATCAGCATACAATATACTGGCTACCTAACAGTTTGTATCGTGAATACCTTACTGCGAGATAAAAAAAGACAGATGCACCTCACATTCCTCATCAAGAAAATGATATTTCCGAGCATTTCTTCTTACGATGCTCTATCATCAAATTTAGCAAAGTGATGGTAGAGCATCATAAGAAGAAATGCTTGGAAATACAATTTAGCAAACAAGGAAAATTAATGCAGAGATAATACATTTGCTACTACCACCAGACAGAACCTTTATCACTAAATTGAAGGACAGCTGGCAGTTAATCGCTGACAAATTCTTGCTGTTTTTTAACTGCAATCTGTGGGAAGCTTTTAAAATTACACATATTGATAAACTGATCTCTGACTTAGCAAAATGTCCAGCAGCTTTGTATCCTGAAGGATTCAATAGGCAGTACACCATGAAATGTGCAGCAATACACTGCCATTTTGCAGTGGTATCAGCTGTCTAAAAAGCAGTTATTTATTGTAGCCATTTAATGTCTAGTCACTGGAGAAACTGCAGGACTAATAGCTCTTCCTTTACAGATTAATATTTTAACTTTGGAATTTACCCTAAGTTTCTTTCCATCGATATCCAATTATGTGAAAAGAGGTGGATATGATTATGGATGCCTAAAAAGCATTGATTAATTATATGCCATCAGTCACTTCTACACTCATTTCTGATACTGCATGGATTAGCATGGGCAGTGTGAAACCAAATATTTAAACTCTTCCAGTAGTATTTATAGACAAAATGTCATTTTTCATAAATACCGATTCAGTTTCACCTATTTTCATATGTAGCATAAGTACCCAAAATGCATAAAATCCCCAGAGCTATGTTTTACTGTGTAGGTATCAAAATAGAAATGCTTTTTGAAGATCTTTAGTTGCTACTGACTGTGAATACTTTAAACTACTGGGAAGGATACAGATGCAAGTTCCCAAATAAGCTTAGAGTTTCTACATTCCAAAACTATGTGAATTTTAAAACATGGGTGAGAATTCTAGTCCTCAATAGATAGCAATTCTGGCTTGTGATATACAAAGATGGAAGCTGTATTATGAAGCATTTAGTTAATAATAAGATTATCTTAAGATACTGTAAATTTCACAAAAGGTTACTCAGAAATGGTAAATCACACTGATTTATTCTAGAATGGATGGATAAAAATACCCCCAATTTTCATTTTCTTTTAATAAAGATATAATTTGCAGCCAAAATAAAAAACTCAAACAAACAAAACCAAGCAAACCAAAAAACAACAACCAAAACACTCCCGAATCCTTGGTTTTCTTTAGAATGTAACAACAGCAATTTCTCCACAAAGGTATAGGGTTTACTAAGAAATCTGCTCCTAGGATAAGCTATTATTACTTCAGCAATCTCCAGGCTCCAAAAGGAATGAAAATAGTTTCAAAAATGCAGGATGTTTATGAAATGGAGAAATGGATGCTGAATTTGTGCTATTTACCACACCTCTTGTTTTCTTTTCAACATAAAGTGAAAAGACTGCACAGACCAGCCACTTGGAAGCAGGGCCAGTCTGAGGACTAGGTAAAAGAGGAGGCTGTGTAATCTAGAAGGAAATAAATAACAGCAAAAGCAGCAAACCTGGTAGCATGGAACATCTATTATTCATCTGCAGTAATTTGTTGCCTAGCGAGAGCTGATGAATCCAATTTTTAGAATATTTAACAGTGAGTTAAGAAGTTTACAAAGGAAAATCAGTAAAAATATTCTTCCTGTTCTGGAAATAATCTAATATCATCACTAGGAATCTGTCATCTTTGATAACCTGGCCAGAGTTAAACAAATCCATGGTCAGCATCACACTAACAGCTGGAGATGGGATTGTTGAAAGGTCTGCTTCACGTACAAGAGAAGAAATGAAAGGGATAGGCTCTGGTTCACTGCAGGTGATCTGCAATATGGTGAAAGGTCTTCCTCACTCACAGGAAGGGTGAGGAACAGCACAGCTAAGGTCTAAAACTATCACCAGATATCACTTAACGGCACCACAATCACATTTCTTATGGCTGGGAGAATAGTGACACACAAGCTGGTTTTACCACCAGAATTTTGCAATGGCTTGAATTTGTTTAAACTGACATTAATCTCATGGAATCATGGGGCGTACAGTTTCAAGTACATCTTCTTTTTTCTTTTTTAGCTAATCAGCATATATAGCATAAAAAGATGCAACTTGTTCCATTAACAACCCAAATGCAGGAAAAATGCTCATACATTCAGTGGATCTGTATCTGGTTTGTGCCAGCTTTCTAAGAATTTGGCTATAACAGGAAGATTTTGGAATTCATGTGCTGATTAATACCCTGAGGAACAGACAGAATTCCTACTTCATCCAGCAAGGAAGAAAGGAGCAAATTAGTTTTCTTTTCATTCCTTCCCCCTGCCTGGGACATAGGGCTAAAATTAACAGAAATGCTTTTCATAATAAAAACCTAAGTTTATTGATGTTGAGTGTGATGTGATGGTAACTAAACTGAAAAGTTTTGTTCATAAATGCTAACTTAAGCAAAGAAACAAATCTTTCTAAATAAGAAATTAATCACTCAGAGTAATAGTGGAATGAGTTTTAATTTTATTAGACATTACAAGTCTGACTTCTTATTATGAGCTACTATTTATACTACATTAAAAATCCCGCTAAAGGTAATAAATTTTACATAGAAAGAAATTAATACAAAATCTAATTACATTTAATTTCATTAAATTAGATGGGACTTCTGTAATCTCATTTAATTCAAGACATTTGTAAAACAGCAAAATTACTAACAATGCTTAAAAAGCCCCCACATACGAAGTTATAGACTTTATCAACTGTCTACCTTACTCTCCACTGTAGGAGAGATGAGAATGGAAATCTCATGTTCTGGGCCAAATTCTGCCATAGGCAGTCACTTTCTATGCTCCGCTGACCTGAATCTGTGTTACTTAGATCTATAGTTTTAAAGACAGAGAAGAAATAGGGCACATGGAGTGCAGAGGATTTCTACAACTTGCTATTTCTCTGAAAATGTATGGGAATCTCACCGTTATTTCTCGGAAAAAAATGAAACAGAATCTCACTGCTTGTCTCATCAAATTTACCCTAACAGAATTCCCAATTCACACTAGTAAAACCATTTCCTTTTCAGGAAAGGAGCTTTGTTCTGACATAAGCCCAGGTCAGATGTTCTGTTCATTGCTGATATAGCTGATCTTAATATATGTGGGATGGGACAATCATGCTTTATATTGTCCAGATAACGAGGTAACTCTTCAATCTGATAGACCGCAGCAGAAAATCTACTGAGCTCCTCTTGTGTGTTTTCCTTAAGGTGAAATTTAACCTAGCTGAAAAAACCCCGGATACTCAGACTCTATGCTTTCTTTCAACAGAAAAAAAACCAACTTTTTAGAATTCTGTTTTTCTGGTTTTGACAACAAAGGTGACTTTGTAAATTCTCTGATGATTATTCTCAAAACAGATGCCTCTGAAGAGATTTGATACTTCCTTCTTGAAGTGTTTTGCTAAGCATCTCTTTTAACTTTGTTCACTGAAGACACTTAGTCAAAGAAACTTAGTTATGTCAAAAACTTCTTGGATAGGTACCACTAATAGGATGAAATATTCATTAGTGTCTACTGTTGACCACCAAGCAGCCTTTTCAACTACCAATTCTTCAGCCATCTGGAGCCCTGGGGTTTTTTGTTTGTTTTCTATGATCAGGTGAGTTCAGTAAAACCCCCTCCTCCCTTTTCTTGCCTTTCTTTATCTTTGTGTGCTGTAGAAATGGCTTTTAAAATGCTATCATGAACCAGTCATTAAAAGAACACCAAATCTAGTTTTGAGAGAACAGCCACCACTTTTACACGGTACATATAGAAATGTGTTCACAGGGAAAACATTTAGGCAGATTTTTAAAATTAACAGCAGTCCTAAGGCTTTCTTAAAGATTTGTTCCTTTCAATGTCTCAGTATCTCATGGGTTTTTTTTTTTATTTTTTCCTATGCTACAATAACTCAGTCTGTGAAATAAGCTTGGTATAAGTAGCAAAACCATTATGATTTCTCATGTAACAGCATAAAAATTGCTTTATGTTCAAAGTCATGCTTCTCAGCAAGGTTCCCAGATACATTCCACAGACTGTCAGTTTGTTATCAGAACAGAAGAATGCTTCCTATGGGCAAACCTTAGTTTGCCATCACAAGCTTTGATGAGCATGTACTGACAGAACATCAGAACCTGAAGAGATTTTGGTTTTCTATTTGGCATTTACTAAATTAAGTTCATGGTAATCAGCTGACAATATATATAAACTAACTTACACAGTTTTGTTTGGTGATTATTATATATAAATTAAAGTTGGAAAGTTCTAAGTAACTTCCAGCAAAACAAAGTCTTATGGTACTTGAACAGAAAAATAGTCAATACCAGTGCTCAAGATAAGAAAATTAGAGTGTACAGAAAACTAAATTCTGAATGGGTCAACAAGGTTGTATCAGATATTAGTCAAATTCAATGGCAAAAATCAAAACCTCCAGTTAGTATTTATTTTGGGTTAAAATGAATTCAATGTCAGTTTTGTATTTCTAAAAAAATAATGGAAAAATATGAGAAAAATCTCAAAATCTTCATAATGTTGCATTATTAACAGGTATCCATATTCATATTCAAACAGATAACAGATCGGAGGAGGAAAAAAAAGATCAAAAAAACTGAAGCAAGCAGAAAACTAGATGAACCAAAAAAATGGTTCAGAATAAAATCAAAATAAACTTTTCATAAATAAACTTACTTTTCAAGGAAATGTTTTTTTGTAAAGGATTTTTTTTTTTTTTTGTTTGGAAACATTTTAACAGTTCTATGCCTAAGATTTGTAGTTGTGTCTATATAGTTGTGATTACAACTGTGATATTTGTATATAAGACTGTGAATTGTATCATACTTGAGTCAATGAGTGAATTTCATTTAATGAACTGAAGTAATTAAAAAGCCAATTCTATCTCAAGGTGCCCTACTTGGGATAGCATTCCTACTGTTACCATTCAATCTGATTTCAGCTTTGATATGTCCTAACTGCTTTATAAGAATGGCCTCAAAATGCTCTGTTTCACTGTTACAACTTCATAAATGAAAATGACACCTAAACCACATCATTAATGAATGCTGAAAAGAAAGGTTGATCTTTAAGACAAAAGGAAAAACCTCAAATGGCCTATTACAGCAACACATTTCCATTCCAGAGTTAGGAAATCTTACCAGAAAACATGGATCCTATCTCCATGCCCATTAAAAATAACATCCTACTTCCCCAGGTTTCAGAAGCAGCAGAGTAATTTATTCACAAGGGACACTAAATATAAAGCTTGTGTTAAAATATATTAATTTAAAATTGCGTTCTAAAAGTAAAGCCTTTAAAACCTGCAACTGTGCTTGGGAAACAGAGCCATGAATGAGGAATACAAACCTTTTAAAAATATCGCTGCTCTGGAAGTCTGAAGATATCAGAGTGAGCATTCATAAGACATTTGTTCCTTTACTTCAAGACACGATGATGAACATTTCTCTTTACACCTTCCTACATGGATATTTGAGCATCCAGGCATTTAAAAACAGATGGAAAGGGGGGAGGCAAAAGTCTTAATGTGACCAAAATAGTAATTTTTCTTAAGAATTTCAAGAGTTCTGAACAATCACTCTTCAGGTCTGACCTAGCTGGCTTGAAATGATACCCAGCACTAAGCTGGGAAGTAAACATTTGGGGCTCCACATTCTAACACACAGAGAATAGCTGCAATGCTCTAAGGAGCAAAACTACTGCCAGAATGAGTCGACATGTTAGGTTTTATTTATTTTGAACGTAACCTTTGTATATGACAAAACCTTCTGTAGGTGGCAAGCAACATAGTTAAGATACTTCTTTAAGAAAAAAACCAAAACAACATACTGCTGATGTGAATTCTTTGATTTATTAGTAATAATGTTCTAGCAGCAAAGAACAACTCATAATCTTTTGCAGTACATAAATATTGTTTAAACACAAACAAATAAAAGGAATTATTATTATGGAAAAAAAAAAATAGTGATCTGACAAACATGATTCACTAACTGAAGAATATTTTATCTGCTCTTTTTGTTTGTCCAGTATACCAACTACACCAAGATGGCATCTTCAGTAAGGTGGCAGTGGGAAAATGCAGCAAAAGTGCACAGGAGTGAAAGCAATTATCACACACATGCTATCTATGCCTCTTGAGCTGCATTTACTACATACACCGTGTACATTCATGCTGCATGTTTGCATTTATTTAGCAGTGTATATGCAAATGCAGAAGTGAGCATTGTTACAGTTCATCATCTGGAACATCCAAGCTCACTCATGCTGAATACAGAAGAAAGGCATCAAAAAGTAGTAGCAAAGACAGCATCCAGCATTATATCAAAGCTCTTTCAGAAAGAGATTAGGATAAAATCAGAAAGCTGGTTCCTAGATTAAAGCCACAGTGTACCAGACATTCTTTTCTGCATACAAAAGATAGTATCACTCTAGATGGTTGCCCATACAGTCACTGTTTGAACACCAAAGTAACTGGCCACTATTCTCAAACAGAAGCAAAAGCTGAAACAGGCTCACTGTTGTCAAGCCTCATTGTAGGGAAGGCAAGTTTTTACAAGCCAGGAGGATACAGCCACTCTCTGATAGCTTTGCAAACTTTTCTTCTGAATCTTACACAGAACCAGACACATCTGAACTGTCCCCCTCCAGCCTTCTGACAGCTGTGCCATGCAGTGGTGCCCTTCTCCAGTGATCATTACAAGGAGGGAGAAATGAGCGTGGCTTGTACAATTAGATCATCAGGATTTACCCTGCCAAACTATACTTTCTTACTGGCACTTTTTTTTCCACTCAAAACACAACAGAAGCACCATGTTAACCAGAACTACTTATTTAGTGCTCTGACTTCACCGACTGCCAAAGTGGTAAGCAAAATAGCTTGACATGACCCCCCAAACTGCTTAAACAGTCTATCCAGCAATGTCAGAACACAGTTCCCATATCACTTGAGCAGCTTTTGCAAAAAGAAAGAAGAACCATGACAGCATGAGTGTCTCACTGTTTCCTCTCAACTGCAATGACATTCTATTAAGAAAATGACATCAGTGTCCATCTTTAAATTATCAGTCCCTAGCTTGATTTATAATTTGATTAGTTTTAAATCCCAGTGGTTTCAACTGAATCCCGTACTCCTGCAATAACAAAGTGATGATAGATTGCAGTATTAAACACAGATGTTGCTGATCTGCACAGTGATCCTGAAATGTTTTTCATTTCTTGTTCAAAAACTAGTGTGATCTTTAAACAGCTGCTTTGTTGAGTCCCACAGGTAGCTGCACTTTATTTTGAGAGAAATAATTCCTATATATAGTGTCCGTATGTTCCTTTTCTTTCAAAGGCTTAGTGGAAATTAGGTAAACAAATAAAACACTGCACTTCAAACTGCAATGCACAGGCTTCTATATGGATGCTAGAACGCCTGTGTACACCATGAAGTAGAGTCCCATAGTAGTATAAAGGTGTCAGGTAGGGTCAAAAATCTCTCAATTTACTGCTGACCTTTGGTGTTAATGCCAAGTGTTTATATGTGTTTAAAGCCTGACATACAAGTAAGAACCTAGCTCTATTGGGGTCTTCATGTGGGAGTTCAGATTTTCAACAGTTGCAGATGAGCAGTGAAAAAGTTGTAATTACCTCATTTGCATCTGCATTAATAACAGTAACAATAGCTCCAAGAATGTGAGCAACAAGCATTGGAAGAAATGGAGTCAGGAATCTTATCATCCTAAGTTAAAGATTGTCTTTTCAATTTTTCACCAGTACATTGCCACACAAATTGCAAGACAGTGTTTATTCCATTCTTAGCAAGTATAAAAGAGGATCCTATCAATTCCCCTCAGATCAGGTCTCAGCTCCTACAGTATTTGGTTTCATGTCTTGTATTACTTTTTTACATTTTTTGCTTGATTTGATTCTTATGTTTGTGCCTTGTCAGAATACCATAAAAAATCTGTTCGATTTACGATGTGGGCAAAAAAACCCCAACTTTGATGCGTCCGACATTCAATCCCAGCTTAATTTGTAAGTGATAAGTTAGGAGGTTTAATCTCAGTGCCCATATGTCACATCTTGCAACCAGATCACACTTTGGCATGAATGGCAGGCTCTGCTTAGCAAAGCTCTAGATTGACATATTGGAATGGGTTTGGGAGATGCTCCTGGGGAAAGCTTATTCATCTTTTATCACTGGTGGAAATATTCATACTTCAGATATCTCATGTGGAAAAACTGCATTTTCAAATCAAAGGATTCTTATGGACAACTATGAAATCAGCTTTTTCTTAGAGTCAGTGATCTATGTGTAAAGATCGTTTTTACCTGAGCCAGTACTCTGAATAACAGGGGCAGCTTCCATCTACCAGTTTCTGGTCCCATATGTATGGAAAGAAAATACAGACAGGCAAAAATGGTGCAGTGTGCAGACTTCCATGTAATTATTAGTTTAACAAAATCTTTTCCTTTTAAATTTTTTTTTTAATCTATCAAATATGTTCTTGTTGATCCTTGAGAATTCTGTAAGGCAGTAAAACACTGTATACCGCACACAGCTACTACATGGGAGCACGCTCATTCACTGTTCCAAAGCTGGTTATAATTTAGAAGAAACAAAATAACCCCTAAAACACATAAACCTGGTTCCTAATAATTTAAGTGTAATAGAAAGACCAGTGTTTTCATTTAGGGGATGAAGATTACTATTGAATAGAATTAACCTGTGCCTATATAGTCTATTTTAATTTTTGCGTATCATGGTGTTTGCTCTTAATAGTCCCTATTCAGAGAACAGTATTCAGGAGGTTACAGGCCCTTCATTCAGTGCCATTTACTTGTTTAATCATGCTGAGACCTCCTGATGAAACTCAGTGCCATTCTGCTTTCTCATCACATAGGGGTTTAGACCAAATCCCATACTTTCCTTTCACAAACAAATGGAATTTGTATTGCAGTGCATCCTAGATCCCAAAATTCCTACCACAGTTTTCTGCAGCTTCAAAAGCTAAGTGTGGCCAGCTAGATACCACATCTTCAGCTTACCCTCAGACAACTCTCACTAGACCAGCCATTTGCTGTGGCTGGAGTCACAACAGTTTTTCTGCTGTATCTCTAACACCATCTTATCTTACGCCAGCATGGAAACATCTTGTGCCCAGAAATGCCATCTTAACGTTTTGCAAGGACTCTAAACCTACTACTTGCAATCACATTATGATGAAATGCATTCTGATAGCCAGATATGGACAGACAAAACCTTTCTTCAGAGTTGTTTCCCTCACCCAAGTGTGTGCTAAAAACTTTACAAGGAATGGAAAAGCTGTAATGAGTAAAATATTGTGAAATATTAGCATCAGTAACCTGATACATACCTGCATGATTAAGAAGGCTATAGCATCAGCCTATTTCAGTGCAGACAAACTTGTCCATGGTCTTTGTTTCTTTAATTCTAGCATTTATGACAGGAGGGTTTGAAGGCAAGATAGCTGGAAAGGGAGATATTACAAGACCTGATGTGATGGATCAAGATAAACTAGAATGTGAGAATACAAAATGCCTTTAAAGGTATTTCATAAGAGAAAATTATTTTAACAAACTTTTTCTCTGTCTTTTCTACAGATGATGAAGCAATGTAGGAGAAAAGTTATGAAAATTTTAAAAAAAATAAAAAACTCACATGTCTTAGCTCATAGGATTCCTGGGTCAGATTCTGTACGCTGTTGCCCAATGGTTAGGTGGTTTCTTGAGTCATGCAGCACTCCCATCGGCTGTGTCACCCTGCTAGGCAAAACTAACCTCAAAAATAAGTCTTCTCACTCCATTGTGTATGACTGCCACCTTTTCAATTAGAGCAGCTTTGATTTGCTCTGATAAGCACTGGGATTGCAGTTGGGGCTGAGATTTGTACAATAGGTTTGCTCTAGTCCTGTGACACAGTTCAGCACTTCACACTGCTTTGCAGAGACTAAAATTTATTCTTTTGTTTGTCTGTTTTTATTTTACCCTTTCCTTCAACAAACTTCCTGTTGAATGAAATGTGATGTTGCCTGCTTCTTTCCTTAAACCTCACAGGAAACTGTGTCCAAGCAATGCAGCACTTTCAGGAATTCTGTTCCGCCAGCTGCTCGGCTCCATTACAAAAGCACTTGCAGATGTAATTTTTCACTGCTGCTCACATGAGCTCAGCTGTTCAGAAGGATTTGGGTAAGAGTTACTCCCGTGGAACAAGAAGCAGTGACTGGCCAGAAGAAGCTGACTATGTGGATAATGATCATCTCTGATATTTCTTCATCATTGCTGGAGAGCACAGCTATCAATCCATGCCTAATCTAGACAATATATTTCTAACATAGTCCTCATAGAGCAGGAAATGACAACTGCAAAAGCTGATTTATCCAAGCTGCTCTGCTAGTTCCTATTCCATGACAGGATAGCTCATATGCTGACAGACAGACAGCTTAAGGCTGAGCTGTTACTTGATCTCATTATGTGCCAACTGATAGAAGTTAGCAACCAAAGAAGTAAACTGTCATCTAGACAAACAAAAATTTCACAACAGCTAGTAGAAGTAGCTTCAAGGTAAAGCAAATAAACTTTCATTCTTTTGTATTCTTGAAAAGTAGCTTAGAAGTTGATTGGTGACATTATAGCTTCTGTGGGAATAATTTAAATCAAATCTGCTATACCAGAGAAATATTTTGAGGAACAGCACTTTAATAGTTTTTCATGTATGTTTAAATTCAAAATTGTTAGTGATTGATTAGACCCCGTTATGTCTAGATCAAAATTTTAAATACAGATGTAGCCATTTGCCTGGGAATTGCTTGGAGTGACATTTACTCCTGATTCTCGTGAAAAAAAAATAGAAAAAAGTGTGACTCCATTGCTTTTAGACGAAGCAAAGTGGAGCTAGATTGTTGTGGTGAAGCATCAGCAGTAATACTACAGACTGTCAAAGTCTGCGGGATGATTTAACAGAAGTAGTGCTGTCTGTCTTCATGCAAAAGACAGTCGGTTCTATCTGCACCTTGTAATCTCACAGAAGCAGAAAAAGCAGAAGCTCCCTATTTGAATAATATCGGGGTTTGCCTGTATTTTTAAGCCTTCTCAACATGATACAATTTTCAACAATGTTTTGGTTTTAGATAGAGCCCATTTCGCAGTACTGAAATCACAACTGCAAGTTAAAAATAAGAAAACAAATTAGTGTTAATTCTGGAAAACAAATAAACTATTTACCATTTTATTTTTCCCTGGACATTTCATTGACTTTGAAAGTCAATCTTTTTTCCTGGCTTCATTTTGACACTTCATTAGCCAGCAGGTCATCACCTTTTGCTCCACTGAGTAGTGGTTATTTTTCACGCCAACACAGATAAAGGATTCAGACCTGATTTGTATTGCAGGTAATAAATGACAATTATCTGCACCTTTTTTTTTTTCTGATGTGATTCACTGTCTCTGTAACTTTGATGACAGCGGATTAAAGTATAACCAGTCTTTCTCTGGTATACTTACTGGGGCAAAGACTTAGAGGTCATGCATTCAATTTTGTGTAATTACTGTCAGTTTAATGATGAAGATGAAAGAAGATAGCGTATACTTAATCAAGCAGATAAGCATATGAAGCTTTTGCATTAAAGATTTAATGGAACAATACACACAGAACTCAAAAATGGACAGTGGGCAAAAAGTGTCTCCTCCACGACTGCTCAGAATGGGCAGTACAAACAGTAAATGCTTTCTTATTTTTACTTCATCCTTTTTCTAAAGATGTTATAGGGACAATTAGGGAATAGGAGGGACTAAGAACAACTTTCAGAAATGTCATTAAATTTCACTTTTTTTCTTATAGAAGATAATTGTGAAAAGTGCCAGAGAAGATGCCCTAGAGTCTGCAATTATCTACAGAACAGAAACGACATCGACACAATGGCATAAGCTTTGTTTTCTCTGACTGTAACAGTATCACAGATAGAAATTAAATCTGCTGTAGTTTATATACTTAAAAATCACAACTTTTATTCTATTCTTCATACCAGTGATGATCTCTGTGGTGTCTACAATGCGTAAAATTCTACATTTCCTCATACTTGAAAGGACCACATACTTAGGACTGTCTCTAATTGGACTGAGATGCTCAGAACCAGTGTCACATCTAAACCCATTTCACTGCCTGTCCCTCCTATGTAATGCATCCCAGTGGGCTTTTCCTGACCATGCTTTACATGCATTATCATGCTCATCAGACAACACAGCAAGCATAGCTGCAGGCCAAAGTAAAAGCATTTGCTTAGGGTATCTTGTAATACAGCAGTTCATCAGCTGAAATCATCATCTGTGTAAAAAAAGAAAAAAAAAAAGAAAAAAAAAGAAAAACAAAAAAGAAAAAAGTCAAATAAATACATTCCATGGAGTAGGAAACATGAGCACGAGACTAGAGTACTACAGAGGAATGCTAACACAAAGCTAGTATAATGCTACCACCTGCTTCTGGGACGATTATTTCCACTACCCATGCAAATGTTAGAGCCACAAAGTTATTATATGAAAGGAGTTAGCAGGAAGCAGAAATACATCTTTCTTTAGATGTTAAGGAGAAAATAGTGATGATTACTGAGACATATGATACAGCTAAGATTCTAAGATATACAACCTCAAACCAGGATTAGACTCCTAAACTTGACAAGGCATTTAAGTTTTAATATACATCCTCCTCTTCATCACTTCTTATTGATTAATGTAGATGATGTTCCTTCTCTGCGCTGACCACTGTAAATTCCACCTCCTAATTCCCTTCACCATGCAGGAACGTTGGTACTTACCTCAGAGCTGTTAATCTCACACCGTCAGGTTACAACATACCAAGGTAACCTGTGTATCCAGCTCTAAGGTCACAGACAAGGTTACAGAATGACAGCCAAAAAAGTCCAGGTCTCCTGAATCTCTCTGCATGTTCCACTTGCTGGCCTATTTATCCATCAGAAAGCAGCACTGGTAAAAAGCAATGAGCCCAAACTGAACTGGATCCTGAAGATTACTATATATTCTCCTTTGCAGAGATTGGTCTACTAAAATGGTGATAGCAATTCCCAACTGTATTTACGCATATGAACTGGAAATGTAAAGTTCTGCCACTCATTTTACAAGCGCATGAAATTTCAAGGGGATACAGTTCTAATTACCTCTCATATCCAATTTGCCAAGATAAGTAATAATTTCTACTCTTCTATTAAATGCAGATGTAAGGAGCATGTCAAATAGCTCAAGAGTACAGTGCTCCCCAGATGCTACACCTGTTTCTCATATATCATTTTCCTCTGTTTCATCATTTGCGTTTACCAGAAGGTTATGAATAGCTAAGCTCTGCCACTAGGGAAGGTCATCTCTGAATGATCCTTATTACTTATTACCACTATTTACTTACATTTTATTAATGGTCCGCAGGCTCTACTCAGGATCTAACTTGGCTAGACGTTACAGAAACATATGGTGAACATCCCCTGCTGAACACTGTAAGCAGAGAAACAGATAACTGGCTGGAAAATGTTATACTGGAATGATTATGAAAACTGGTTGACATATTAGTTCTATTCTCTCTGCCTATTCTTACTTCTAAATATTTGTCTACAAACTCAAATTTTAGGTTTTACTTCTGTTGGTATTTAAACTACAATGATAATTAAAAAATGAAGAAATATATAGGGACGAGGATGATAAAAGAGAAGTTCAGTGAACAAGTAACTATGTCAAGAAGAGATGAATTGCTTTGGACTTCTTGCATCCTTCTTGTATCGCTTGGGAAGGAGCTGCTATCACTGTTTTGGAGGAAGCTGTGTTGACACATTTATTTATACAGAAAGAATGGGTCTCTCGTTCTATTATTAGAAACAGTTTCAGCCATAATTCTCCCTGGATTTTAGACTCCTCAACATCCCCACAGATGTAGTGGGCTTCAGGTCTGATGCCATGGTTCAGAGTCATCTTCTACAAAAGAGACTTAGTTGGATAAAAGCTGTATTAGACCAAAAGGCCAGGGGCTTTATAGGCACCATCATTTTGTTCAGACTGATGAACTGGACCTGATACACAATTCTTTAAAAGAAGAGTGCCACTACAGAATGAGTACTTGGAGCGATTTTTGTTATTAGCTGCATCTGATTAGAGCTTCCAAAAGCAGTGGGGCTGTAATCCCACAGATAACTGAAGGTAAACAACAGAGAGGTACACTGTAACATCAAATAATTGTAAGATAAGCATTAGGAAACTATCTTACTGTGTCATTTCTTTTTTTGAATCCATTTCTTCACCTTCTGCCACGACGGCTGTTTACCACTGCAGCAGCAGTAGTTAAATATCACTTGTCTGCAACATCCGCTAAGAACTGAAGGGGTTTCAGACTATGAACTGTAAAACTCTGATAATAAGACAGTAAGCCTGGCCCAGTGACCCAAAACAAAGGAAGAAATGGATGTAAAAGGGTAATGCTGGGAGAAAGAAGGAAAGTTCTGAATTAACCTGGAATGATTATGTGTTCTGACAGATTGGAGTAACTCCTACTCGCTATACTAAAGCTACATGGCAGCAGAACGGAATAAAAACAGATGTAGACTTTGCATGCAGTAGATAATAGAGTATCTTCTCTCATAGATGAGTAAGTAGAGCTGCTGGAATAAATTCTGTCAACAGCCAGTAAGAATACAAGTAATTAGACATACATTTAATATACTAGATTTAATACATATCCTCAAGGAAAAGTCCATAAAGGTATAGCATAAAAATCACAAAGGAGTCTGCACACTTTTCATAAGATGTTTTGTTATGTTTATCTACAGAATATATTATTATTATTATCCCTATTATAGCAGTTCCTAGCACAGCTTGGCACCATTCACGTATTATTTCTATTAAAAACTATGGAATAGCTGTAAAAAGAAGAGGTTGGTTTGTTTTAATCTCTCAGTGTCTCTGACAGATCATCCAATTCATATCCTTTAGAGAGACTGACAGAAGCTGTTACCCACACATTGCTGGGTTCCACTGGACAGGGATCTCTCCCTTCTCCCAGAAGGAAGATTACTTATCTACCTGAGACCTCTTGCTTTGACTGGAGTATCATGGCACTGATCAACAAATCTATGTTACGCATGTAGCAGTAACAGTAATACTATACTATACTGTGCAAATAGCACCCAGCTCTGCTCCCCAGCTCATGCACTTCCCTGGCCTCTGACCAACTTCACCCTGGTAAAATGGAGTACAAACAAAAAAAACTAAGCAAGCAACATAAAAAAAAAATATCTCTAGCAATTGACCATGGAACCCTTACTGCTCTTACAGGATGTATTCATGTTGCCACCACCATGCAGGTAACAGCCTTGCCTGAAAGCAAGACTTATGACATGGTTTAATATCTGCACATTGACTAGAGCCTTGTCTGTAGTCTTAAAAGTGTTTTAAAGTCATCTTAGATGGACTGCGCATTGCTTAGCCAAATACTTGAAGCAAAGAAAAGGTCAGTATGATCCAAAGAAACAGGAACTGTTTTCACCACTCTCTTAGGGAGTTCAAGAGTTTTGAGGCAGATCTGGTCAAGACACATTCGCAAGAGTTAACTGCTCTAAGAACAGTACAGTCAATAGTGATGTGTTCTCAAGCAAGCTTTGGCTATTTCCACCATTTTCCTGATGATACCCACCGAGGCTGAGAGCTGCACTGTTCTCCAACAATATCTACCACTGAGAGGAATTCTAAGGTCAGGACACTACTGCCCATTTTTGAGTCGCAGAGTTAATAACAAAGTACTAACAGGCATCAGGATAGGTAAGGCTCATGCAAGCCAACTTGAAAGACACAGCAGTGAAATCCCAGACTCCCCTGTGTGTGTCTCTTTTTGTAATGCCCAATACACCCACTATGTTTGTGTACAACTGATGTGAATACACACTCCATCATCTTCTTAGACTTGGCTTCCTGGATAACCTCTCCCTTCTGGGCTTTGAGGATTAAGCTCCACTGAGAGGCCTATGGAAACCCTAAGCACTGACCATTATTGCTGTTATCTGGTGTTTGAGGACAGACAAAAAGAGCAGCAGTACATTTGAAAGATAATCTTCACATGGGGAAGAATGAAAGACCAACACAGTTAGTGTTTTTAAACAAAAACATGAGAGCCAAAGGAAAGCATGTGCTACCCTCCCAGACTGTCAGTTCTATTGTGTTAATTTTAAACGTTGTGGATCACAATCCCTAGATAAATATGATAGCAGCAATTTTCACAGGGCGGGGGAACTACTGCACCTTGTAAGATTTTTTTTTCTTCTACTCAGGAATTCATTAAAAGTTATTTTGAACTATGAGAACCTTTTCTGGGTTCTAATTTGAGCTGAGTCTCCTAAAGTACCAGTCTGTTGTGTTTATATTAGAGTTCCACAGTTCAATTTGTGCATTTGAGAAAAGGGAAGCGATGCTTTCCTTGATATAACTGTAGTTTGTCAATATTTCAAGATTATGATGGTTGAAATTCTAGTTCTCACTGGATCTCAGAGATCTCAGAGAAGTGATGTCTGAGGGTGTCATGTTATCAGCTGAAAACACAGATAGTAGCATCAAGTTCTGAAAAACACACTAAGTGAAAAAAATAACATTTCCCCAAATGCCAGTGTAATAAATGATATTAGAAGACACGTCTGAAGAGATTTGAATCTATCCTCTGAAGACTTCCTTTCGTGACATTCACTTCAAGACTTAGGAAGGAGCTTTTTTTCTGGAATTACTTTTCAAATACTTCTAAATAAATGCTCTCAATATATAATACCTTTGTTGTCTCACTTGTCTTGCAGTCAAACTGTCCGCTACCGTACTGCTCCAGAACATTTTCAGTTATCAAGGAATTCCTGAAACTTACTGTCTTGCTGTGATGCTAAAGGGATGATGCAAAGGGCTCCCTACGATGGCCTGAAAGGGATCCCGGTAGAGCTGTCAGGCAGATGAAAATTGGAGAGTTTTCCCATTATCAGTGTTAATTACACTGATGTGTCAACATGGGAAGGAAGATTGTGTTTATTTCTTTGAGGAATTTATTGGGTTCAGCAACTGCCCTCTCCTGGTATTACTACAGACCGCTAATATCCAATGGAATACCTGAGCCTTATTTTTCCATAGGAATGCACTGTAGCAAGGTAAAATATTAAGTTAGGCTTGCATAAATGTTTCTTATGTGAATCTAGTGGAGGATGTCTGACTGACAGGCAGAGAGAGAGAGAGAAAAGTCTGTTTATATAAAACCAGGCAATGTTGATGGAAGCTTCCTTGTCTTCTCTTCTGTGGCTTCTTCCCCAGTGCCTTGCCAACATCTTATGCTTAATTTGCATGGCCTACAATGGCAAGCAAAGGAGCAGCTCAGTCTCAAGTCCATTCAGACTTTAACCTCTCTTCCAAAACTGCAGACAAGCTTTCGGATGTCCTTGCAAACCATTTGGATTCTGAAATCCTTCAGGGAATATTTTCCCAGAAGGCACCAAAGGTGTATTTGGCTGTTTATGATTTGACCCACTATTGCACAGTCAGATAAAGCCTCTGCATGTCAGTTAGGAGAAGGTAGAGACCAAGTGAAACATCATCTGCCCAGTATTCAGGATTCTCTTCCTGCACCTTTCTCCATTAACAAAGTCACTTATGAATGCTTTTCAGCCTAAGGACTGAGATTATTGTACAAATGCTTCACTCCCAGCGACTGACAGCATAAAAGCTAATGAAGGAGAGCTACTCCACTGTGGTGACACATCTTGGGATCCCAAAGCCTTACAAGACCAATTCAGAAGCCAGTTAAGAGCAGGGGGAATAATTTTAAGAATCTTCCTTGAAATTTTATCTTTCCAAATTTCTAGGCAAAGAAGGTACAGTAAGAACTGTGTTATGTGTTATGTGTTTTCCTTATGTGGAAAAGCTGTAAGAATAATATTACTGTCCAGTAAAGCAGAAAAACAATGAATGTCAATGGCATGGTTTAAACCTCTGTGTTGTCCTAAAATAGAATTTAATATTGTTTTAACAAATATAGCTGAAACACTGCAAAAATTAGACAGACTGCTTCTTCCATTTTACATATTCTTAAGAGGTCCTTAATGTCTGCTGTGATTATGTGGTGGTTCTGTATCTTGTACAAAATATCTGGCTCGAAGCAAAAATATTGCAGTACATCAAATAAAACAAATTTAATACCAATCAGTTGAACTAACTGGAATGACAGTGACATTCTGCACTGCACTTAGGAGTGGAAATACCTTACAGACAAGAAACCTGACATTTGACCAAGATTCCCTATTTAGACTTATTATATTGTTTAGAAATGTAACCCCTAAAATTGTAATCATGATTCAAAATATATTAACAGTCATAGTATTTGCAAAATGTCTTAAACCTTCTCCACAAAAAATGCTGCTTACAGAAGGACCTTAACAAAGTAGTTCTCCCCTTAGTCTGTCAGATTCTCCTTTTAATAACATCAATGCAAAAAAGAAAAAACCCTCTACTGACTTAAAAATAAACATATTTCCTTTGATTCTGCCTTGAAATTCACTTTTACCGTATAATCTCAATTTAAAAAATGGGACTTTACTTTTTTTTTTTTTTTTTTTCCCTTTCTCTTTCTGTCAGCCAATAAAGAAAAATAGCAGTCACCTACCTACCTGCAGGAGAAGTCCTTGCCAGTTCACACACATCTATAACATCCTCATGTCAGGGAGATGAGATTGAGACTAGGTATAAAAGTGTCATTTAGATTGCATGGCATAGTCAGTCTTCTGGTAACACTAAATGTCAGGTCTGGTGAAATTTTTGTACCATAGACAGCTGTGCACTTAAAAAAAAAATAAAAATTCAATCGACACCAGCAAGGAGAATTGCACAAGGAAGAAATTATAAATCCAAAAGAAGTAACAGCTGATAATAACTATTAACTGGATTAAAAGCTGCTTTGGGACGGAGGTCACTCTTCCATGTAGCATCCAATTTATGGTGACTCACACAAAGTGCTAGAACATAGAACCTATTCTGAATAAAAGAACATTTTCAAAAGTCAGAATTCTGAAAATAAAACTCTGGAATTCTTAGTCAGCCCTGGACAGCAATCACAGATTGTGTTTCTGAAGAAATCTTCAGAACAGACACCTCAACTGGGACACAAACAGCTGACTTAGATGAATAGCTGCAACACCTTTGACTCTCACCAGGAATCTTGTGTGCTGATTTTTCCCCAACATAATCCCCTAAGCATCTAAAAATGAGAACAAAAAATCAACATGCCTAAAATGATGCTTAAAATTCAGATCTCAATCTTTCTGCACGTTTTCTTTCCCCTGCAATTAAATAGGATCAATGTTTAATTAAGAAATGTTAAAAAAGTATACTCCACAGAGCTAAGGATGTTAAAAACTTACAACGATAAAGAAATTCAGAGTATTTCTGCCACGTTAGCTCACCAATGATTAAATTGCTTTAAATATTAGCTATAGTTAAAGATGTGCAAAATAGACTTTGTTTTTCAGGAATAAAACAGAACTTTTCAATTTCATAGAATTCTGCACTGCCTCAGTTATGGGCTTCATTTGCAGTGCTGATTAAGTAGATTTTTGCATCAAAAATGCAAATGTATACACATTTTTGATGCAAAATACTCTTTGCTTGAATGCTGTTATGTCTGCTGTGATACTGGTCTGTTTGTGCTCAACAAATTTTTCCTGTGTTACTGAAACTTCACAGTACATTATGGGCTCAAAACAGACCCACTTGGGGATAAAGAAAACATCCTTAAAGTTATGCAAAATATTCATAACAAAATGCAAATACTGTTTACAGTTTTCAGCATCTCGGTACAGCAACTCATATTCTAAATTGCAACCAGCTAGGAGCTATGTGGAAAACTTTTTAATCAGTCTCTGCGTTGGATACTCACATCGTTGTCCTCTACAACAAATGTTGCAAAAAAAGCTGGGCCCAGCATTAGGTAGAAAAAAATACTTGTTTTAGAGTAAGATAGTGGTTTAGATACATCTAACACTGACACATTCAGTACGTGATTCATTTTTACGGAGAAGATTTTCTGAGAAGGGCATTCAGCCAGACAGGGGACTGTTTCCTCCAGGGAAGAAAAAACATAGAGTTAAAGGATTGGATTTTAATTCCACCAACGTTATATTGCACCAAAAATGAATTGGGGCCAAAATAATTATTCACATCACACACTGCTGGGCAGTTATAGATTGATGTATTTACATTTTGCCAGAATAAGCAATGCCTTCTGAGAAATACAAACTTCTTCTTCTTTTACCCTTGCATCAGTGATGAATACAACTCCTGTCATTGCTCACTGACATAGCGAACATACATCCTCTCATCCCTCCGTGCATATTTACATTGCTGTCTCCCTTGCACTAAGTAAAAACTCCTCCATATTTAGGATGCAATGTTCTGTTTCCAGGCACGCTGCATCAATAAACTAATGATAATTCTGTCAGTCTCTCTTGTGGTCAATTTTGCCTCCTCGAGAGATGTCCATAAAACTGACTATTTCTCTCCACTGTACCTAACTCAGACTCACTGGTTCACAAAAGGATTCTGGGGAGTGAGGAGGAGAAAACGGTTATATTGCAAAAGACTGTCAGCTTGTAGAAAAAGAAACACAGGAAGCTACATGGATGAGAACTCCACCATGGAAAGATCCTTATTCAGTGCACCTCAGGCAATAGTGGTTTTTCAATGCGTAGAGGGAAGGGAAGTATGGTTTAAAACCATACAGTAACATGCAGGGCTTCACTGAGGTGAAGCCTACCTGTATGAGTGAAGATGGCTGCTTCCATCAAAATGATGAGCACCCACTCACTGTTTCAGTTTGCTGAATTTTGTTTCTTTAGAATATTCTCCCACATACTCTGCTGGATATTCCTTTCTTTTCCAGTCTGAAAATGTGTAGTGCAGATGTTCACCGATAACTTCAGTTTTCTGCTCTGCAAAGGGTAGCCACCAGAGTGGTAAGTGAAAGCATTTGACCGAAAGTATACTTCCTCCTGCATTAGGAGGAAATGCTTTATTAATGTAGGAAAACTATTATACTTCGTAAGGAAAGTAACTTCATGATGACAGATCTATTTTTTATGTAACTTGATTCCTTGATTATACAATGTACTACAGTAAAAACAGAGTTTTGCTGACACAGCAGAACTTACATTAAAAACTTCCCTTGCTTAACTACATCAGTAGGACTAATGTCTCTTACCTACTTTGATCAATGGCATTATATTAGCTGAAATTGGCAGGGTACACCTCTCCTCAAATGTCACAGTGTTCATTAATCTGGCTCAAACTGAAAACCAATAGCAGTGAAATTAGGAAGCAACAACAAAAAGCTGGTTAGGTCGATAATGCTAGTAGTAAGCAACATCCAAGACTAACCCTGGTATAACTCTTTGTCCAGGTATTTTAATAATATGCATAAAAAGATTTTATTTGAAGGCCAAATTTCACTAAGAGTCCAAGCAAAGCAAAGACATCAGAGATAGCATTCAACAGATGCCTTTTTATTACATTCCAAGATCTGTTTACTTTAATTTGAGTGTTTTAAATTTCGCTTTACAAGAAATTGTGCTTGACGCTCAGATTTGAGTCTGTGTTGCTCACAGATAAGTAGCTACAAGTATGAATCACTTGTTGGACAAGACAAGGAACAGATCAAGAGACCTTTTATCTACTATGTCAGTTCTTTGCCAAATGCAGGAATCAAGAACACTCAAGATTTTACAGGGAAAATCACATTGTGAGTTTAAGTCAAACACAGTAACTGAATGGGAAAAGACAACACTTTTCTGATACAACTGACTGAAACCCATAAAAATTACGTTTGTCCTTTTAAAATAGTTCCTTTGTGTAAAAGGGATTATACTGCCTATGATTTAGTGCTTCAAATGGTTGCTGCTGTACAAGTAAGATTACAGAAACAAAATTATTTTGGTAGAAAATACAAGGACAGATGCAAAAAAGCCCCCCAAAGCACCTGAAATAGTTTTTGCTGAATTATTTTGCATCGGTATGTTCCCAGTCCCTTTTGTCTATGATTACCACACTCTGGAAAAATTCCAGTTTAAAAAAGCACTAAACCGCCTCGCTTCAGCAAGTGCAGAGGTTTTACAATACAGAAGTATTTCAGTAGCAAAGCAGTTTCTCCTGTTGTAAAAAAAAAGTTAGATACCTAATTTCACCTTTTAGTTAAGAAACAACCTATAAATTAAATGTCACTTCATGTGTTGTAAAGTGGCAGAAGAGAAACCTCTCTTCAAAGCTGTGTCTGCATGTTTATGGCAGTTCTTAACTGGCCTCTTAAGAAACTACTCATAGCAGGTACATGGTCTGCTTTACAGAGATGTGGGCTGAATTTTGCTAGTGAATTGCTGTGGCAGTAATGCCTAAAGATGACCACCATATCTCAGCAGGCAAGAATATAATGGCTATTATTTTTAAAATGCAATTTAGACAGTTGGAACCCAGTTCTGGCTGGCTGAGCGAATTAACCCCTATCCTTTGACCTTCCCCCACACTGGCACCTTTCGCAGGCTGTGCAGCAGCACTACCCTTATGGATAAACAAGCTGGCACTTTAGACTGCAAGCTGAAGGATGAGAGCTGAGCAACACCTTGTGTTAGATGATAAAACTAACCATATGCTGTGAATTTGCTCCTTTTCTTCTTTAATGTAGCAGACTTTTTCTGTCCATGCTACCAATTTTCATGTTTTCTCTCTGAGGCATTTACATATTTTCATTATTTTCTGAAACACCAGCTTTCATAAATCACTTTATAACACTATTTTATATGTAATTTGTTCTTCCTCATTATTTCTTTCCTATCCTTTCTAGCATTAGTCATTATATCAAATGTTGTCTTCCAGTGTAAATCATGAAGCTCCTTGAGATATTTTTACCAGTATGATTGAGAGCTGAGACTGACAGCTGATTATCATCATTTCACTTCCTTTTTTTGTCGATTTTTTGTTATTAAAAAGTTACATGCTTGTTTCCCACTCACTTCAGCTGGAGATAGCTCTTTTCTAGCAATGTATACTTTGAATAGCCAGTTAAGTAGGAATGCTATAATAAAGTAATTATAAGTTATGATGTTGTGAATGACTGCAGATTATTAATTTTTGTTAAGCAACTATACTGTGCAAACATAACATAGATGATTCAAAATGTACTTCCATTGTGTTTAGTTAAATTCACAGTAACTAGATACTTGGAAATATTTTCTCCCAAACACAATTCATGCTGAGTTCTCTGATAAAGAATTTATAAAGTAATTTTTAACTACCTGATACCATAATTAAGCTTACCTTTAAGCTTCAGAACATGAGTATTTAAATGCAGGGAACCAGCTGCCTTTAGGAGCTAATGAGATGAAATAAAGTATGTCATAAACCAACACATTCTGTCAGCATACAAAGGGTATTAAAGAAAGCAACACATTTCAATAAATACAATTGATGTTATCACTTTTTAAAAACAATTTATTCATGCTTCAAGAATCAAAACTTATATAACATTAAATATTTATGTGGGCACTTGTAGATGGTTTGGGGAAATTTTTTATATGAGGAATCTTTGCTTTCGATGGAGAACTTACCTTTCATTAAAATTATAGGTATGGATAACTGTAATTTGACATATAGATGGGGAATGATCCTGAAGTCCACAGAAAAGCTGCCATTTATTTCACTCAGAGTATCAGCCTGAAATCAGCAGAGCCAGCCTTAGTATGCATAACCTACACCGCAGCATCCAGATGACTGACTCCAGTACACATAAACATTACGATAATATGACAGGTAACTGCACTAATAATACTAAAACAAAGAGCATTTTACATGTCTGGCTTGGCATACTAACTGGACCTAAACATCCAACTAAGTAAAGCTCTCTAGAACTTGTATCTTACCACTATCTAAACAAAAATTGATGTGCCTTTGTGTGTATGGTTTTGTTTCCCCTAACACTTGCATTTTAGCCTCTGGTACCAGTAGGTCATGAGAGGCCATAAATTACCCTCGTTACTTTAATCATCACAGGACTGCTGAATAAGCTCCATTCCATCATAACATAATCACAGTCCAGCATCTGCATCAGGCTTTAAGACTTTCAACTGCTTATGAGGAATAGTGGTCCGAGTCAATCAATACAGAAAGAATTAACATTGTGCACAGCAGGCTGTGCATGCGAGAGAGACACTTGCATCTCATTACAGCAGCAATACCTCAATGATAAGCTTGCCTACCTAAACTGAATCAATACAAAATTTTTGCTTCAAACAACACATGCAGGTTGTAACAACAAAATGTGTTCATTGTATTCTATCAAAGTACATTACTGTTTTCAGGATTTTTTTTTTTTTCTTTCCACCATTCAGAATTCTACAGATGCTATTGTGGCGGGAATCTGCTAATGTCTTACCCAGGAGAGGGAAGACAAAATGAATTTGGACTAATTTACCTACTCAATGCAAGGAATAATTCCTTTGTGAACCTTTCAAAAGTCAAGTTGGTAACAGCACTATCTTGTGCAAGTTTTACTAATTTATCTTTACTTTAAAGGTGATGAAATTAAAGTCAGTCTAAATGACTTGGTCCAGGCTAGTAGTTGGGCTAAGAACAAAGAACCACCACCACCAGCTTTATACTCTATTTATACACAGGCCTCTTGTATTGCACAGAACAGCTCTACAGAGTTCAAAAGTAACTAAAAAATACTGCTATAAATTCTTTTAAATGGTTCTTAACTTCACAGTGCAGAGAAAGCTGAAATATGTAAACACACTGCTGCAATAATGCCTGCCTGAGCAATGTAAACTGACTGTGAGGAAGCCAGAGCTCCTTGCTTCTCAGGCAGATCCAAGATACCAGAGAGCATTTTCTTACCCCTACTTTGTCTTCCTGGCCTGCTGGGAACTTGCCTACAGCAGCATCTTGCTTTCAAAAATTCCTTTCCAAGACCTGTCAATCAAAATGCAATGCACGGCTCCTGCAGTAGTCCGAAGGCAGATTACAGGAGTCCCCAGAAGCACAGCCTGATGAGCGCATAGATTCTGCTCAGACTGCTCCTGCAGAGGCCCAGTGCTCCAGCCAAGCTGCTACTCAGGAGTGTCTGTGGTTTGGGTCTTGGCTTAGGTAAGAATGGGTTAAGAAACTTAAAACCACAACAGAAGAATAGAAGAGTCACTGTTCTACTGATGTGGATCTTCACATCCTTCTTGTTCATCAGTTGTGTATTTTTTCCCCAAGTGTTTCTCAGTTATAATAATTCAATGTCAGCTTCTTCTGCTTTTCATTTATGGTGAGATATTTTACATCAACTATGTTTCTCCAATAAAGCCTAAAAATCTAAAAGAACACAGTTAAAAACATTTCAGATAATCTCTGACATCTTTCTGGGAAAAAAAGAAAAAGGAAAAAAAGTTAGAGAGCTCTATCATCACTGCAGAAACTGCCTAACCACCGGTTTACACCTTTTGATTTTACACTTGTCATAAACAGGGAGTGAAATATTTATTTAGACTTAATGATGCTATGACTACTGACTTATGTTGCCACACTTCTACCACCGACCAGCTTTATTCCTGACTGCCAACAATATCCTGTGATGAGCTAAAATTCTCCAAGTTAAAAAAAAAATAATAAAAAATCACAATATTAATCATTGTCAGCTTATTCCTGTGCTTCAAAGGTCTTCTCAAGAAAGGCCACTCATCAGGCAGCCTGCTTGGAACAGTGTTGAGTTTCCCCTCTTCCCCCATAAATAACAGATTGGCAGCCTTGTGCAGTTAGGCAGCCTGCAAGACAAATCTTAATTTCTTAGCACTCAAGAATTTGAGCACAACTCTGGGCAGCGAAATGCAATGGAAAACAAGACACTCACACAAAAATATATTCAGTTGACATATAAGAATCCTCTTAGTTTTACCTTGTTTATGCCACCTGCAATAAAAATGTTATTGATGTTTGCAAGTGCATCTCCTCATAAGAAAAAGATGCTACAACTTCTTCAAGACTCATCACCTAGATGTAAAATAAGCTACATAAAGTATTGTGTTACTCTATTTTAGGTAATATTTAAAACTCCTTAAATCCTACTCAAGTTACTGTACACTGGAATGAAAACTATAGCTAAATGGAATATACTTTAATTAGTCTCAGGTAAATACATATTAAACATACTTTCCCTATGATTAAATTAGATCTTCCTTGGTTTCACCGAATTTTGAAATATTTCTGGAAGCACAATTTTCATTTTGGTCATTCTACGTTACTACAGCCTTCAAAACCCCACAATCTCCATTAAAGTATAACAGCAATTCAAAATCTCTTATTCAAAATGTCAAATATGTATATGTAAATTTCCCCCTCTTTTTGTTTGATTTTAGTGCTACTTATTACATGCAGTGCAATGGCCTTTTTAAAGATTTGTCATTACTTTTTGCCTTTGTAATCTCATTTGTCATCATGGCAGTGAATTCAGTCAATGAATTTTCATTATTTTTTGTTAGTCTGTAATTTTTTTTAACCTTGCATATACTGCTGTTCTTTAATTTGATGATCCTGTACCACTTAGGCAGAAGAACTTCACTCGAATAGGTATGGAATCAACCTGTGGTGTATTTAAAATGTTATTCCTTTAAATTTACAACTTCATTCAAAGTTTATAATACATGTACCTTTGGTTAGCACTTTGTTTTTATCTTTTCAAAGTAACCCTTTTCCTTTTTTACTACTCCAGTAGACAGAATGCTTGACAAAGTGTGATCATTAACAATGTCTTCCACAAATGGAATAGTCTTCCTGGCTCCTTCAGGGTAACTGCATCACCAAAGTGCTAAAACACTAAGAACCTGACACGAATCTCCAACGGCACTGAACTGCCAGGCTGGTAATTATTCATCAAGTCAGCCTTGTACTCTCAAAGACTGTTTAAAAATACACATTTTGGAATGTTGCAGGAATCACTGCTACGGGTCAGAGGTCTGGGGCCATGGGGTCAGTGTAACATCAGTGGAGAATCAGAATTAGTTTACACCACATCCGACCAAGGCCTAGTTAGTAGCAGGCCTTTCTTTTTTTTCTTAAAGGATGCAAGCACTTTAAAAAGCAGGTGAATACTCACAGGGCTTTTCAGTCACCCGTGCCTCACAGATAATCTGCCCCTTAAAACTCAGAGATCAGTGATTTCAATGGAAAAAAGTGGGGCACATTGCCCTTATAAAAACCTGGCCCGAAGACTTGGCTCTGCTGCTCCCTCATTGCGAGTACATCTAGAGCGGTGTGCTGCAGGCTGATACGAGCCTGCCCTGCTTGTGCCCTGAGCAGGCAGGGGGAGAGCCAGTTGAAACCCAACAGCCCTGTGATTTTGTTAGCACGATGCCTGAGGTAATAGCCTTTGCCTTTCAGATGGGTTTGTTAGGTTGCCCTCTTCGCTACAGTAACACAAATAAACAGCTCTCACTACCCTGTGAATTTAACTGGACTAAATCAGTGTTTGCTCACAGGCCACAGGCAAAAATACCCCAAAATAACCCAAAAAAATTACTACTTTGGAATTTCCTTAGTCTCAGTTTCACATCTACTGAAGGGGATTAATTGCAGCCATTAAGTACTTATCGTATCATTCTGAGCAAATCAATTGAATATTTTTATAATTTCAGTACAGCCCAGTAATACCAAATTCCTTAAATAAATGTAGAAAGGCTCATTTTGAGATTATGGCTGGAAGAATTAATAGAGGAGGAGTATAGCTCAAATTTGCAGAAAGTATCCAGACGTAAGAAAGAAGTCTATCTATGTGGCAGAGCACTGTAAATCGCTACCAATCTGAAGTTCACCTATAGAATTTCTTAAGCACGTAAGGAAGCAGCAGAAATAATTACCCCTGAGAAAGGTATTAAGGCACTTGCTACTTGTTTCAGGAGAAGTTCTGCCTGCACGTCTCCCAAATACAAAAGAATCTGAGAAGACAATGGGAAGCCCAGACTCCTCCACTAGAAAACCGAGAACACTTACATAAAAATAAGGAAGAAAGATAGTATATGTAGGACACCATTACTACATTTTTCCTTATCACAACAATCACAGCATTTACATTTATAGCTGGCACTTTCATTTTTTTTCTTGTTAATCCCATAATAAACCTCTACTGCTTCATCATATATCAAATAGAGCATTTTAACTATACTTCAGTCCATTAAAAATAAAATGGTGTCTTCAGCCATCCCTTGGCATACATTTTCCGCATATAAAGCTACTTAAGGAGTGTGGGATCAACATGGCTGTTCGTATTCATTAGCATTCCATTCAATTAGAATCTTAAGTACTTACTGCAGAAATTCAATGCTCTATCTCTGTACTGCTGTGCAGTTCAGTCTGTTATGGTGACATCACTCAGTCATTTATGGTGAAATATACAGTTTTCAAAGTAAAAGTCTGTCAAGTTTCTCTTCTGTTAAGACCATTTTGAGACTGAGTGAAGTAAACAATTTGGAAAACACCAACAATAGCTGTCTGACTATGTGTCTGTCTTAAAAAAATCTATACTGGAATCCAGCCACTTAAAATAAATATGGACCCATGTAATTTGTTTAGTGACTCCCTTTTATTGTTATTTTCATAAAAATAAAATGGTATCACCATGATTTAATGTTGGGGTTTCTTAATTCTATACATTTGTGGATTATTCTGTTTTAGAAGTCCTCCTCCATTGCAAAAGGCATCTTCTCCCCCAAATTCAAGTCAAATATACTTGATACCTCAGAGAAATCAGAGATCTATAAAATGTCAGTAAGCTAAACTCAAAATAATTCCAGTGTACTAATCTTATATAACAAAAATAGATTTTAAGAAGATGGTACTCCATAGGTAAGAATCATTTTAAACAAGTAAAACATCGGCGCACCTAGCAAAATCACGTATGTATATCTTTATTACAGTTTCCAGAATACATGGATTAACAATGGCCAGGCTGTGATTTCATCAAATTCCTATTTTAAACATTACATACAAACACAGAGCTGTTTAAAAAATAGAAATGCATGAGATTTGTCACCTTTTTTTCTTTTTTTTCTTCTTTTTTCCTTTTTTTTTTTTTTTTCTTTTTTTTTTTTTTTGGCATCGGGAGTCATATGACTTCCAAAAGGGAAACCAAATGGTGCATGACAGCAGACTGACTAAACAGTAATAGATTATTGTTCACATTCTGTGGCATATGTATCACCTCAAACAGTGCTAAAAGAAGCACTACGAGAACAAATCTTTCTCCTTTAACATTCTTCTAATAACATCAGTGGGTGCTGAGTGACAGCTCGCAGGACTGCAGAACTCACAGGTTTACACAACTCCCTTTCGTGTGCACAAAAGCAGTAGTACGTGTTCTGAAATAGAGACACCTCAAGCTGAGGGATTTGGCTTTATCTGCTTAAATTTCTTTCTTTATTTACATGTTGTGTGCATGCGTGGGGGGGTGTGTGTATTGCAGAAGAGATGTAGAGGTTTCTTACAATACTTATTGTAAAATGAGTAACTCGCAAATACAGTATGGCACATATGAGGTGGGCTTTACCTTGCTGTATCGTTTAGCATTTGTTACGCCTGACCTCTCAGCAATTTGAAGGCAAACATTAAAGTATAATTCAGCCAAGCCTTTGTTTAATGGATAAGAAGCAATTTACATATAAAGGTAAGTTTGCTCCCACGTAACTATTACCAGCTTTAAATATTTACTAGCTATATCATTCTCAATATAGGAAGTACTAAATTCACCCATCAAAGCAGGATTTGCCTGAGGGATGCAAAAGCTGAACATTGCAAAGTTTTCTTAATGAAAGCTACAAGAGAATTTCCAGAGCGAAACCTAAAACTCAGCCAGATTCTCAGAGTTTTGCAAACCATTTGTATACCGTGGGACGAATTTAAAGTAGGTCACTGATGAATTGTGGTTTGGATAGAAAGCATGAAAACACGATGATTTTTACAGCATTTGTCTGAGGTAGTACATATACCACACACAAAAATGCAAAAAATATACAGATATTCATAACTATTTGCTTATTACAAAAGAGAACTATGGGAATGCTTGCATTTGTATCTGAATTTTCAGGAAAGAAAGATAATTTTAAGTAACAGTTTTCATATTGACCATGGTGGTCTAAAACCAGAACAAATGATGGAATAGTATTTCTGGGAATACTTCCTGAAGCTGTTTGTCAATGCCCTCCGAGGCACTAATTTTGTTTTGGCTTTAGCATCAGTTCATAATATAATTAACACTTAAACCAAACATCGCTTATGTGCTGGGAAAAGGTATTTGTTGAATCACAAACAAACATACATGACAAACTGTGTTGCACTTATTTCTCAGTAAACTGCATAAAACTTCAGCAAATAAATGTCTAGTGTCTTTACATTTCTGATCTGTACAGCCAGTAATTAAGCAACAGAGATGTATATTTGTATATGATTTAAACATTTCATTCCCATGTCAATTGCAAATCTAGTTCAATTCATTGCAAAGATAAGATTAACCTCCTCTTAAATAAACTAAGAAATGTAAACAGTGTAACATCATAAAAAAAAATAATCTTCAGTACTTGTAACTGGTAAAATGTGAATGCAAACAGATGTGCTGGTATATTGTTAACGTAATGTCTCAGAGGACATAGAGTGAAACATAATTAGCAAGAAATTTATGTATGAACCCTCCAGCGATTTTCTTTCTGGGATTACTTTGAATACAAATATAATTTAACTGATATATTTCATTTTTTTAAAATTAGAAAATAAGGCAAGTGCATTTCTGAAAAAGGTGCTACTCTTCTACACTTCTAAACACGTGACAACTCTGAAAATCAGATCAATAATAAAAACATTAAAAATATCTGCAATTTAATATAGACTGAAAAACTATCAAAAGACAAAGTGACCAGCATCAATTTCAGAAAATATTTTAGACTTCATAAATACGAGCACCCTATATTTACATAAATTATCTTCTAAACTACTTTTCCTTTGAAAGACACTTCTGTTCTAACAGATATGTCCATTAAATTATATAAATGTTTCAAATATGAAAAAAATAGTAGTAAAATAGAAGCATCAGATGATGTTATTTTGGATTTTTTTTCCCTAAGATTTGGTTCTTGAAAAACTGTGGTCAGCTTTCAGAGAGCTTTCAAAAAATACGTAACCAATGGAAATGAAAAACTTGTGCACTAATAATTACTGCTGCAGTATAAAGATTCTCTTGTGAGCTTTTGAGTTTTCATCTATAAAGATTATACCAATACTTGGAAATCCCAGCAAAATGGTAATTTTAAACTTTGAATTCTAATACACTGTTGATTGTAATACAAATTTATGTAGACATTAATAATCTAATCCTTTTACACTGGCTTTGTACATTAAGCACATTTTTAACTGTAAATTTAATAGTTCCATCTTGAAAAGCTATGCTTCAGTACAAGGTTGATGTTGACCTTGTATGAAACAGGATATAATTCTTTGTATCACTTACTGGTAAACAGGGAGACAGATTCCTGTTGCATGATTATTTTTTTTCCTGAAGTACCATATAGCTCTTTAGTTTGTTACTATAAACACAAAAAACATCAAACAGTTTAGGAAGAGTATTAGTGAACAGCACATGTCACTAGGCTTCAGTCATATTCCTACATTTAGAGATATAGCAATGGGCAAACTCTGCTTCCTTTGAAGACAATGAAAGAAAAATAAATTTCAATACTAGATGGAAAAGGAGCTGTATCTTTTCTTACAATTGGATATTGATCACTGTAGTTTGAAAATGTGAGAGCTTATCCCAAACTAGTCAGATAATCTTAAGAGTGTCTTACCAGAGAAGCAAAAAAGAATCTACTGTACAAAGATGCTTGGCTCAAGCAGTAGTGCAAAGTTACACTGCCCCAGTATCAAATGCTCCTCTAGAGCTAGCAGTTCGTGCACAGAAAATAATGTCACACCTTACCTTCCAAATATTCTTTATATAACATTAAAAAAAAAAAGTCCCCCATAACACCAGGCAATAAAAGTATTCATAATAATTAATCAGTGAAAAGCAATAGCAATTTGAGAACAAGTGCCCTCTAGTACATGGTATCCCAGTTCTTAAAAATATCACAGCTGAGCAACATGAGTCACTCCACTGGAACTCCCACGTAAAATCCTCAATCCCATCCAGAGAAGCAGTGAACCTTTAGTAAAAAGGATGGTGAAGAGTGACCTGAACACCAGACAGACCGTACATTCAACTAGAGTCTGGGGAGAATGGGGAACTATAGCTTCCCATTGAGTGGCAGAACATACAGAGTGTCAGCTACTAAACTGACTGCTCACCTGAGGTACTGCAGTGCAAGGGGCCTGTATACAAAATAGAATAATAGAATGGGAGGAGCTTCCCGAAAAATCAGACTGCTGCAATCATCAATCACTGCTATATACTGCTCCAGTAGAAAATTTTTTAGCTGCTAAACCCTCAGCACTAAAATCCACAAGTAGAGATCCCACTACATATTTTACCTGAGAAACAGAGGAAAAACTCAGAGGCAGTTCTGAATAACTTCATAATGTAGCTTGTCTCTAAAAACCTACACAAAGGTGTTTTTAGAGTAATTAAAATAGGACAATCATATTTTCCCCCAAATATCTTTATAAAGAATATATAAGTGCATAACTAGAAAAATCCCTCCTTAGATACAGTTAAAAACATATACTGCCCTTGATATCATTTAATTTTGGTAAAATCCTATGCTCTGTTTTATTTATTTTATGGGTTTTTTTAGCAGTGATAAGTAACTATATATCATCATATCACCAAAAGTGTAGATATGTGGTATATCCTATTTGCAGCCAAAACAGCTGAATCCACCAGGCTTTACACTGAGACAAGACTTCCAGCAACCTGACTGGGGATATGTGTTGCTTTTTTATGGTTACAAAAAAGATTCTGATAATGTAGACCAGCTCATCTCTGAATTTATTAACATACAATTTTATTATTTTTTCCTTTCATGTCCAAATCAGAACTGCAAATGGAATCCACAGCTGTATTCTTCTAACAAAATTTGTGTTTTCTTACCCATATAAAACATAACCTAGAAATCCCCAACTCCCTTCAGGTAAGTTGCCTGCTTTAAAAAAAAAAAAAAAAAA
>VWZY01006119.1:38345-165292 GCA_013399075.1 Chloroceryle aenea | reverse complement strand
AAAGAAATAAAAAAAAAAAGAAAAAGAGGCAGGGAAGGGGAAAACAAAAGAAAGAACATAAGAAAATAAGATATATATCCTACTGTTTAACACTGTTTACAGATCTTGGTAGTTGGGGTAATATGTCATTTCAAAGTGTATCTATTTAATTGTAAATAAAACAATTCACTAATTCTTTGGCATCAGAAGAATCATACAGCTGCAATTGTTCCACTGTGGCGAGAACGAGACCTTTCCAAAGTTACTCGTTTGTTATCTGCAATACAAAGAGAGGAAAAAATAAATCACCATAAGATTTGAAACATGGATAATGCAATGTCAAGAGGTTTTCAAACAGCCCTGAAAATCATTTTAAATGATATGTAAATAAGTAACTAGGAGACTGGATCAGAGAAGTTTCACACTGCAGCTGCCAGACTGAGTTCAAGAGTTCTGCAATCAGCAATAAATTACTTTCTTGATCAGAGAAGATGGGTGATAAAAGCATTAGGAAAATCCTGAAACACAGTCCCCTTGGAAACAGCACACTAACTAAGATTCTGGTAAAAATCTTCTTTTAGAAACAACTTATGCACAGAAGCTCTGGAAAAATACATTTGAAGTTTCATGAGAACGTACTGCCCGGTGCAGTGGTGTGAAGCCTACTAGATGCTGCAGATATCAACGTGCTAAAACAGTTCATGACAATTTGGTACACAGTTAAAAATAGAACAGTTAAATCAGCCACTTCCTAAGCATTTCCTGACTGTACAATGTGAACAACTTTTAGTATAAAATATTACACAGTAATTATTGCAATGAATAATAAATGTCTCTATCAGAGGAAAACAATCATGAACTACCAGCCACATTCCTAAATGCCTTTAAAATAAAAATTTAAAGCAATGAGTATAAACAAACACACACACACAAAAAAAGGGGCAGAAAATTAACCCCCAATTATTTTTCTGAAGATTTTAATCTTTCTTCTTTAAAATGGGCAGCTGCCATGCAATCTTTAATTCATTTATTTATTTCTGTGACTGCTTACTTTTGCCCCAGCCTTTTCTAGTCTCTCATGTCTTAATCAGGTTGCTGTTCTTTATTTACATCAGTCCAGGACCTACGTACTACAGCGTGAAGCAAACAGCCTGACAAACTACAGTAAGTAGGTTTTCTCAGCATTTTTCCAAATGAGCCAGTTTAGCTCAGTGCAGTGGACTCTAAAAGCATGTGCTACTGGTGCTGCTGTGGGACAGTGCGAAACTTTGGGCCAAGGCAAGAAGGTTCAAGCAAAAGCCCCAAACACGTATGATGAATAGAAATGTGTGTAAATATTGTAAAAGCTATTGCCTGAAGCACTATGTTCCAGATACTGGGGAAAAGGCTGGAGTAAAGACTAATCTTGGATCTCACCAGTGCATATAAATAAATGAGCAGGGATGGCAAAGAGGCCAAAGCCAGTCTTCTTTCCAGTGATGCCCAGTTAGAAGAGCAGAGGCAATGAGCACAAACTTAAATACAGGAGGTTTTGAGCATTCAGAAACATTTGTTTGTTTATTTTTTACTGCGAGGGTGACTGAGCAGTGGAATAGGTTGCCTGGTATGGTTGTGGACTCTCCATCCTTAGAGGTATTCAAAAACTGTCTCGACACAGTGGTGGAAAACTGTCTTTTGGTGACCCTGCTTGAGCAGGGGCAGTGAACAAGATGACCTCTGGAGGTCCCTTCCAACCTCTACCATCCTGTGATTATGTTCTAAGCTAACAAAGCCAGAGATGGTCCAAGCACATTCAGTAAGAATCTGGAGAAGACAAGGAAAGTCACTTCTGCGATCTGTTTCTGGATAAAGAACAGAGGATGCCTATGGAGACTGCATGGGCTCTGCAAAATCAACCTTCCTTCTTCCTGCTCAATGAAAGTGTCTCCAATGCTATAGGGAATTAACGGCTCCTTTAGCAAGATTATTAGTTCTTTTTATAGTTCTGCCTTGCCTCCTTTTCCTAATGAATCTATCCATGCATAAAGTATTTAAATTACCCTAAGTCAATCTGTTTTGCATGGGAATAAATCTCTACATTGGTTGCAGTGTCACTAGGCACTGGAAATTAAAGCACAGAAAAGCTGTCTAAAACCCAAGAAGCAAAGTTATCAACTGAAATGTGCTGCTGTTCCTGGACTAGTAAAGAGTGGAGTGATACTTGCTCTCAGTGGGGAGAAGTGCCTTTGCCAGTAGACTACTTCTTGATGTAATTTCAAGATTGTCAACTTTACAGGTTAAAGAACTATTGATTTCTTCATACTTGTTTGTTTTTTAGATTTTTCTAAGGTTTGGGATTTTTTTTCATCTTCGTAGAGACAAACATTTTCTGCAAATGACAGTTCAGATTCTCCTGTGATTGCACAACTGAGAGGAGACTTAAAAAACACTCAAACCAAAACTGTAAAAACTACAATCATTATAATTTCCTTCTTCAGCTGATGACAAACTATTTTCTCAATTATTAGAAGTAATCTGTTCTTTTAAATTATTTCAAGTTTTTAAATGGAAGTAATTCTATTCTCTAAGATAGGAATACAAAATCTGAAAGATTGAAGAAAGACTAGAGAGAACCAAAAGGTTCCTCTAACCAAGGAAACTGAGGTATAAAGACCCAGTTATTGCCGGTAAGAAACACTGTCAGCATTTGCAAGAGATACTGCTGCAAAACTTAGAGAGCTTTACAGTGAGTCTTACTAAAACAAAGGCAAGATCGATATAAATTTGATTAATTTTTCAGCTCATTATAAAAAAGGGATGGGATGATTATAGATTTAGTTACTATGAATGTGAAAGCTTTAACGTATCTGAAAATTTTGGAGGTTAATTTTTTTCTTGTTGTTTACAAGGAGACCAATATTTTATTCACTGGTAAATCTGCAAACGTTCTTGTGTGTGTACACGTGCACTTTTACATCTGGTTAAAAGGAAGCAGAGCATGTGTATGTTACATACATACATACCCATCAAGAAATTACTCGTTCCTTCACTAGATATAAAATGTGCTTATGTATGGATAAACATACTCGTTAGGTTTAAACTATGAGTTTAATATTAGAATCTGAAACTGCATTGGACTGGTATTCCAGTGACACAAGCAAAAATTTTTAAAAATGATGACATTTTTAACACCTTCACCGTACGCATTCACTTATTTCCAACAGCTGTATTTACTTTATTTTATATTACAGACCATATGGAATACAACCCAAAACAAGACTGGCTTATAAGCATGACTATGACTACTCTTGCATATGACTATATATGATATAAATAAATGGTAAAATTATTCACTTGTATTGCAGGGGATGGGGAGGGAAAATAAAAGGCAGTTGCAGTAACCTAAAATTATTCAAAATTAAGCTAAAAGTAACTACCAAAAGGCCTGGGTGTACACTTCAGAAGCATGTATAAATGGCTAGAAAACACAGTAATAGCTTCAGGATGTATCAGTCATGCCTTCTGGGTAACCCATCCACCTATGTAGATGAAAACTTTGTTTCTTTCTTTCTTTAATGTCAGAAGTTCACCTCTTTTAAAAGTAGGGCACTTAAGAAGCATCTGCAATACTTCTATTACAGATGTTATAATCTATTGCAGAATGAACACGGGAACTTAAAAGTGTCAGTCAGCTGAAAGGGCTTTTTCTTGTAGCAGTGAAAAGTAGAGCAATGAAAAATGGAAAACAAAGCACATTTATATACCATAAAATAATCTTCATCTTCCAGGTGGATCAACTTCAAATGAAGTAGTTATACAGCCAAACGCTGAGAAATCAGCTGCTCCTCTTTAATACAGATAATACTGAAATGTAACCTTGCCCATGCAAACTTTACACCTCCACTGGAAGTAATCTGTGGGCTTTCTCATAATCAGAATCACTTGCTCAAGTTTTCTTGCACTCATTCTAGTACTGATATGGGAATAAATATCTACGACGTACAAGACACTTGTAGAGGGCCTTTTTATACATACAAACAAAGCATTAGAAATTACAATCCGTTAAAAACCCACTGGTAGGGGAGAGGAAAATATTTGTGTAAAAACTTCAATCTGCAAAATGTATTTTTCCTTTCTTTAATCTTCCTTCATTAGTTCTACTATTAAAAAAGAAGTCTCGATAGCTGCAACAGATTTATTAGCTTGTTATCAACATAAAACTCAGTTATATTAGGAGAAAAAGAAATGATCTTTTGCAGAACTGTGATACAAGATTAAATGTCTTTTCTGTTTCACTTTCTTCTTATCCACTCTTCCATTAAGAACTTTGTGGTCTCCTAATTATAAGACTTACTTTTTATGAGCAATCAATACTAGTAATAATGTAGATGTTGTGCAATCGAATGGACTAATCATGACACTGAGATATCTGATAATAGAATAAGACAGAGTCTACAAAACCATACCTGAAAGGTATTCAATTGGAATTTACATCAGCCTGTAATAACCACAAAAAAGTTCTCTCTTTGAAATGCCTTATATTGAAATTATAAATGCATTATAAACTTGGGCTTGGTACCTTAGTTGACTAATTCTACAGGGTTAATTTTATTTTATTTTCCCAGTCAAAACATTAAAAGTGATTCTTTGTGCCTTAATTACAACAGTCAATTCAAACACTAGACTGATCTTGAAATCTTATTTCTGTACAGACTTTCCTAGAGTGCTTATCAGGAAAGTATTTAAGTTCCTCACAAATCTAAGTAACTGCAGCACCCCTTGATTAGCATTAAAAAAAATAGCAACAGCTACCCAAATCACACAAAAAGCCCATAAACCCAGTAACTATACATGTCTGGTGCAGATAACTAACCACCCCAAGGTGAAAGAACTAACCTTCCCATAGATGCAAAGAATAAAAAGTGGTTAATGGTTAGAGAAAGAAGGTCCTAGCTTGGGTTGACTTGAGAATGACCACATGAAGGTAGAACACATAGCAATGAATAAAATATTTAAAATGTCAGCTTTTCAAAATAATTTTAACTATGTAAAAGATACAGAATTGCATGCTGAAAGGGAATTTGTATGGCCTATGCCATACAAATACAACAGCATTTACATCAAATATTTATTTATTCATGTAAAATTTTGTTCACTAGGAAATCCCACTGGAACACATCTTATTTTCATGAGCAACCCAGGGGAAAATACTCATACAGTCCCAGGTACTTCAGCAAGCACGACAAACATATAAAACATGGAAAACAATCTCAAGAGCAAGAGAACTTCCTGTAAGTATAGAATGATTACACAAAAAAATGAGTAAGCTGGTCATATAAAAATGTTTTAAGTGGATAAACTATGACAACTGATGGTAATTCCAAGGAGCAACAACTCCATCTGTGATATCAATGATATCAGCACTTCTTTCTAAAAAGGTGGAAATCTGAACTGCACTTTACAAGTGTCACTTTTTTTTTTTTTTCTGACAGAGATAAATAAATTATATAGTGTCACTGATTAAAACTGGGACAAGTTATTACAAATTTAAATCAGTTCAGACTGGGTAGACTCTTGATTTCTCCTTGTGCCATCCATGCACATGAAAACGGAAGCCAAAGTACAATGTAATAGCGTGTTATCAATGGTTTTGAAGAGCAACCCATGACAAGAATTACCTTTTTTTTCACACTGCATGCACCTCCATCAGCTTAGCTTACCAACAATACAAGGTAAATCTTTTCAGAAATTGGAATTGATAGAACATGAGACAGAAGCAGAATTGATATGCTGTAAAATAGCAGGGAAGCCCATCAATCTCCAGCACCTCTTTCACAGCTGCAGCCAAACGCTGTTCTCTATATTGCCTGGCCTGTACCTGTGACATGGTTCGAGAACACCAACTGAGAAATAAGCTAGTCAAGCAAATGAAGAGCTTCAAAACTGTTGCCAATGTCTAGAACAAAATTCTTGTGAGAAACAGCACCTTGAGAGCAAATGGCTCCCTTAACCTCAATTCCGTTAAAATTCACTCCATCTCTGAGATTTGATTTCAGATTGATCTTTCAAAATGTGTGGACTATATAACAAAAATAGCAATGAGGTAAAAATCAGTTATGGGAGAAATGCAAGCAAAGTAACACGTCAGAAAGAGCTCTCTGAAATAGACACTGCCTTTCAAAAGATCTTTATGGCAAAGAGATGAAACAAGAAAATAAAACAGCTATCTAACTGGGTTAGTGGCAACTGTACAGTTAGTATGTTTTCTTTTAATCTTTTACCATGTTAAACACTCTTATTTCAACCTCAGCAGGCACCATGCGCGTGCCTGGCAAGATCTGAACTAGACCCTTCACAGTCATCCCACTGGTCGGTCATTTTACATTCATTTGGATTTGATATTTTCCCAACCAAAAATCAGAAAAGCCAAAGTGACACGACAACCCTGTTCTCAGGTTGGTTGTGGTTTTGGTGTTTTTTTTTTTTTTCCCTAAACAGAATCTCAAATTCTTAACAATCAAACTTAAATGACAGCTAAAATGGTTATTCTAGCATCATTTTCAAAGAAAACCTTGATATTTCTAGCAAACTCCATAGCTGGGAAGTCAAGTCCTATAAACCTTATTTTATTTTGGTTTAACTCCAACCCAGGACTGCCACATGTTGACTGAGATCCTAAGCATATACACAGTATATGTCACAGGGGGTTCAGGGTTGTTTTTGTTTTGTTGTTCTATTTAAACATTCAAAACCTAACAGCACTTTTACACAACTGAAACACAGTAATTATAAAGGCATCGTGTTGATCTTACAATAATTTAAAAATCACATTCTTCACCTGGTTAGTGACATGTTTGCCAATATATTGATATGTAAGAAAGGGTGTTGGAAGAGTAAGAAAAGGATTTAGAAGAAATAAGGAGAAAGAAAACACCTGACTCTGTGTAGCTATCAAGAACATTTCTAGGATAGGAAGAAAAATACTCAGTAATATTCAATATTAAGTCTGTAACAAACTTTAAAGTACCTCTCTCAAGACTGAATGTTTCCTCCTCAGAAAAAAAAAAAAGACACATCTGAGTTATCTGCAGAAGTCAGGAGTGCCAAAATTATCATCATAACATAGTAAGCCTTAAGGTAAGATAGATTTGTATGTAGATATGTATTCTGTTTGAAAATATTTGCTTCAAAAGTCAGTAATTTAGATAAGACAGAGTACCATCATTTTCAACTTTCCAGACAGCTTATGTGCACAATTTCTGATTGAGAAATAAATGGGGATGTTCGGTTTCTTTTTAACTTGATAAATAAAAGTTAATATCCAGAATCACCGTAGAACAGAGCCAGGTCTAAAAAGATATAAGTCCTGACATAAAGGGCTGGCACTCAGATTAGCAGGGAACAAAGACAAGACTATCTTACTGCTGCCACTTGGACCTAGCTTGCTGGGCACCCTTAATTGCAGCTTTTGAGTTTTATGAAAACGCAGAACATCAGCAGAAACTCAGTTTAAGTGTTACACATAAAAATGAATAATATGAGAAGTTTTAATGTTCAATGGTATGTGTGATGACATTTACCAGCTCAGTGCAATCCAGCTGTGACTGCAGTCAATACAGTATGGGAACACAGTAAAAATAACACTTTTGCAACCAAAAGCTAGGATGTTGACCATCTGTATCACAATTCCATTGAGCAAATAAATAGTTATCCTATTTAGAGATGAAGAGAATCTCAAAGTTTTTACAGAATCAAATGGATTTGTAAACCCTATTTTCAAGTAATCTGTTGAAAATAAATTTTACTATGGCTTACTCCAGGCCTTAAAGATTTGAAAAAAAACAGAAAACAAAATAAAACAAAACCACACACACAAAAAAAAACAACAAAAACCCACACACAATAAAAAAACCCACACAACCCCCCAAAACTTTAAAAACTGGCCCAATAAGCTAAGATTCCTTAAATCTTTAAATGATCTATTTAATATTTCAATTTGACTTCACTTTTTTTTTTTGTTAATAGTACCACTTGGGGTATGCACTGAAAGCTCTTCCACAAGAGTTGAAATGGAAAAGCCTTAGTTTGAGACAACACATGCCCGCCTCAGGGGTTACAAGACAAATCAATCTATTTTTCTCCTTTCTTCCAAGGGTAATTGGCCTTTAAAATTACAGAGGAAAATAGGTCTTCATGTCAGTACAGTGCAGACACATACACAACCATTTTCCATTTCTTTTTCAGTTTGAATTCTCAGCTGAGAACTAAACTTATAAAGGTGGGAAAATAAAGAGAAGATGAAGAGGAACGATTGCATCAGTTCAAATCCTCTCCAATAACAAGCAGCACTGCGACCAGCATACGAGTCTGGAATTTACTGAAACGTGCTATGAATAGCTGTCATTTCCCTAGTCAGTATTTTTTTATTCTCATTTGTGATAAAATTTACTTGAATTTTTGTGACAGCCTGTACCACTGGCATTCACGGAGATTTGTCACAGAATTTAATTAAACTGAGAAGTTATAATTATTGCTTCATTTCCCATACAATCTCACAAAGTAATACTGATTTTTACCTCATTCTTATGAAATTGCCTTTTTCAAGCAGCAATTATATCCCTACAATTCCTTATGCTGCGCTACACGCACAATCATGTATAACCTCAGAGTCTGAATACTGTTAAATGGTATACAGCAAATTTTAACTTGGCAAATAAATTATTTCAAAGCACTGAAACTCAGACGATAGCCTTCATATTTTTCTGATTGCAATTAAATGAGATTTGTAACATATTACTCATATCATACTTCTAGTAAGAAATTCTCATGTGAAAATATTTTCCAGTGTGTGAAGAGAAGTAATCAGCTAAACTACAGCTGATACACAAACACAGCAACAACACAAAGTTGAAAAAACTCAAAGCAACTTAGTCTTTTAAAAGCAATACTAAGATTCCCTTGAAATAGAGTATTGAAAGTGTACCACTAAACCTTTACTGTGAACCTGCTCACTGGGAGTGTGGATAGAGGTGTAAAGCAATTATTAGATTTGATATCTGAATGAACTCAGGTTCCCATTAGAGCTTGAATGCTTCAATGACCCTATTTTTTTTTCATCCAATGCTCCCTGACCTGATCAACTAAATTATTCTGACTGCTGAAACATTTAGGACATGAACGTATGATTTGTTTGAAACCAAATGAGATAACTGAAAATACTTCATAAATTAACACAAAAGAAGAACAAGATATGTGATGTGATGTGTCAAATAATGGAAGGTCAGGGCTAAGTAACAGAAACAAAAAAAACCCACAACAAACAACCCACAAAACAAACAAACAAACAAAAATCAGAAAAAGAGAACCACTGCAATAAAGCTACATTTATTTAGACATTTTCCCTTGAACTTCTAATTTGTAACTTTTATTGCATCTCACGTACAGTGAAAAAGGTGTTTCTTACGAATCAGAAGGGTGAAACAAATTTCAGAGAGCAAATAAACTAGGTCTGCTTCAGTAAGGAAAAACCCCTAGCCTCCAAACACAGAGAATGTGCCTGTCCTTCCTTTCATGACTATACACACTTTAAGCAGTTGTCCAAAAGCAAAATTACATCCTCTAACAAAAACCATTTCATGTCAGAGAATACATTTGCTGATGTAAAAGATGTGTTTCCCCATTTTTATTATACCTACTATTTTATTGTTAAGGAAAAGTGTATTTGCAGTTTGAATGAATTCAGTCTGATGCTAATAAACCAGACTCTTCAAAAATAACGTAATTTAAAATGGCTTCAAAAATGTCCTATTCCCAGCTCCCCTATTAGCTATACTGCTCTAACAATTTGTATTTGCTTTGAAAGTGAGTTGACTGTAAGGTTATGAATAGGACAAAGAAATAAAGACAGTAATAGGTTCTGAACTTCAAGTATACAAGCAGCCATATAGTTAGCATCTTCTCATCCGAATGCATTTGTCCTTAAAAAGAATCAAACTGACATCGAAGTGGTCCCCTTGCCCCTTGCCTCCTTCCACTAATGATATGGAATGGCTGCTGAGCCTGCAATAAATGTGTTTATGTCCAGCTAGATTGCCATCATTTCACAATCTAATCTGATACTTTTAAGAAAGAAGAAAGTCACGAGAGACCAGCACCAGCTTGTGCTGAAGGCATTTCTTGACATCAGCCTTCACTTCGCACTTCAAATGGAAGTATTCGATTTGACAAAACATACTGAACGTCAAGAGAGAAGGCTCTTCACCTCTTCTCCAAAACTGCTTGATAGAAGTCAATACCAATTCCTTTACAAAGTTACAATCAAAACCTGACAGATGAAAGTCAAAGGGGAAGCTTTCTTGCTATTCCTTACAATATTTTATTAAAGAGTGGCGTAAGGACGTGCTTGCCTCAGTAGGATCAACCCCACCTCCACTTCTCATTTTTATCAGTTAGCAGTTTAAATACTGAAAGTTACCTCTCCCATGCATAGATGCTTTATTCTTGGTATAGAATATAGATATGAAAGTAATGAACTCAAAGAGCGAGAAGAAAAAAAAAAAAAGAAAAAGGCAAGCACTCTTTTCTGTAAAGCAGTATTTTTCAGAACAGGAGCTGAATAACACTCCTGAAAAGCCAGAATTTCCTGCTGTTTCATGTAAACTGGCTGCAGTAGTTTTTCTTCATACCCAGACAATTGACAGCCCTAGTCAAAAGCAAACAATTTTCCTTGTAGCCTGCAAAAGTCTGTCTCCTCTATTTTTTATGCGTCAGAAATAAATTCTCTTTATATATATACACCTAAAAAAATAACTCTGCAATAACTTGTAGTCTACATGTAAAATGAAATATTTTAAATAATACAATAAAGGCAGACTATCCATAATTATTTTTTGATTAAATAAAATATCAGCATTTTTTATTCATGGCTAGGTTAACATTTACAATTCAGCATTTTGCAATATTTAAATGGAACTGAATATGCTATGAGAAAACTTAAAACTACATCACTCCTGTATGACCGACTGGCACAGGCTGGAGTCTTCTGTGGCCATCTGCACTTTCATCCTATAACTTTAAAGAAAAGCTCCTGTCTGAGCCTGGCAAGATGATTTCATCACTACCTGTTACTTTTCTACACCCCCCACCTGAGACTAACTAGATACTGCATGTGACTTTTACTATAAATTATTTGCAACAAAGGCATATGCGGGTTATGTGAATGTGAAACTGCTGCTTATTAAAAGAATTCATACAAGAAAGTCATTTAGACTATACACAGCAGACTCTGACGTAAAATATATTAACTTTTAGGAATTTAGGAGTCTAATTTCTTTCTTGGCTGAACACAGAGCACTCCATTATGTTTCAACATGAAACCTTGATGCTCACATAAGGCTGGATCTGACCCTTTATTTTCATATAAGGAATAAAAGCATAGAAGCAGTTAATGGTGTGAGAGGGCAATGAGTTTTCATTAAAGAGCTCAAAATAGTTTCTATTTATTAATAATAGTATCTGAGGAGTGTAATTTTTTTAAGGTTTCCTATGCTATTTCAGTAACAACTCTTACAGATTATTGGAACCCAGAACCAAACACCTAATCACCACAAGCCTGATGTATTTTGCTTGCAAAATTTGCCCATGTATCTCTTCCCCATCAATACAGCTCCTCCTGACTTAAGCAAGGACATCAAAGAAAGCAGGGCAGGGCAGCATGGGATTACAGCACATGCATCTGTTGGTCAGATGGGTCCTAAGAACCTGCAAGTGCTTCTGCAAAGACTGAGGGGACAATGATGTTTAGCTGGACTGTTATTGTCTGCTTTTTAAAACAGGTTTAATAACTCCGGGGCTTTTGAAGACCATACAGCAAAATATTAATTTCTAAATGAGTCTACCAAAATGAATCCTAATGTAGAAAAACGATGCAGTTATATAAATATGCCCACAGCTATTCCAGAGGCAAAATACCTATATACACAAGGTAACTTCTGAGGTCAAGCTCTTCTGCCTTTCCCAGATGCTGAACTACAAACCCTTCCTTTAGTAAACAATGAGCTGTGACAGTGCTGATTGCCTGTATTATGAAGAGGGCCCTAAAAATTGTTTTAATCTGTATTAAAAGCAAGACCAGATCTGGCTCAACAGACACTAAAGAACACAAGAGTATGTAGCAAGTTCTCAGTGCAAGTTCTGTAGGTTTTAATTAACAACACCACTTTCCTTTAAAAGTAGAATAAATATGGAGATAAAAAGAAGTTAAGCTTTTCTAACTGACTGAGATTTCTTCGCTATTTCTACCCAAATTGCTCTTGAGGCCACCAGTTTACACCCATACCTTATTATAACCCAAAAGTGTTGCACACTCTGGACAAATGGGAAAAATTGAAAACTAACTGGCATATTTTCAACCTCTCAATACCAGAGCCAGAAACATTCATGAAATTACCACTTACAAAAGGAGCTCCAGATCAAGCAATACCAGGCTTACTACTTCATATCAATGCTCACAATCCTCCTGTGTTCCCTGACCGCTCTGTCCGTTATTAATTTCCTTCATATGCTATCTATGGGTTATTCATCCCCAACATAGTAAACTTGGACTGTGTTAAAATTCTCCTTCAGGTTACACTGATACCATACTCCAACTTCCCCACTGATAACTGGAAATGAGCTGCATATGTAACTATGAAGAGGGCAACCGAGAACTACTGAGCAGATCTGTTCCAAAAAGGAACTTTCTGTACTTTCTCAGCTCTTGCACAAATGAAATACCTTGAATTCTAAGTAAGAATGACAACCATAAGGAATCTTATATTTCACATTTTGTTTAGCTAGGAACAGTCACTAGATGCTTTTGTCATTTATTTATGCCTCTATCAGCAATAATCTAAAGCACAACATACAATAAAGGATTGGTTAAGTACATTCTGCCAGCAGATTACATTACAGGAGAACATGATTTCCCATGACTGTATTTTCTTGGTTCCAACACAGATGAGGACAGAAAAAAGAAATGCAACCCAACACAAAATTTTCCCTTACTTCTTGAGTAGGAATGACAGAGTAAGACTCATTTCTCCTACTGTTTGTTTCTGTCTCCTCTCCCATTCTCAGTCTTTTTCATCACAAACTATAAGACAAACCTATTACATAGGCTGTTCAAATATTTTTTTCCTAGGTCCTCCAACTTCCTCTCCACAGTGAGCCCACTCTACTCAAGCACGTGGTTTTGCTTTAATTTCTAAATGAACCAGCAGCTTCATTTTGACCTGTTTTTGCCTCTCAGCATTTTCAGAACATGGCTATATAACCTTTCTCCCAAAAATTTCATTGAGTATCCATAACATTGAGTAAGCATCCCAGAATTCCACAAGCCACTACCTATCTTGAAAAAAAGTTGATAGTCACTAAGTCCCTTTTCTCTATCCTGATGCAATGGGACAAGAGAAGCCCATTTGTTCAGCTCATGCAATATGTGTGAATGTAAAGCTTGAGAAATATATGAAACCTTATACAAAGATGCTCAGGAGGAGTGACAGAAGGGAAGGATAGGGCAGGGGTAGCTTGGCTGTGTATAAGGCTCAGAACGGGTCAGTGCTGACAGTGCAGAAAAAATGAGCAAGTCATTCAGGGACAAATCTTGGCCTTAAGCATCTTCTGAACACAGAGAACTTGATTTGCTAATAAGGATGAGTGTTGTTGGGTAATCTTTTTCACTGTCACATGATAGAGACTTTAGAATCCCATGTATCCACTTAGTTGCCTTCAAGCCTTGAAAATAATGTTTTGTGCCACAAAATAAACATTATTTTTCTTTCTATGTTATTTTCCCCTTTAGATATCCAGTTTAAAGCACCACTCCAAAACTAGTTTTTCCATAGAAACAAGGAAATTATGAATTTAGGTGGAAGAAAAGAAAGTGAGAAGCCTCTCTCTGGGGTGGGAGAGAATAGGGACTTACACAGATTTTGCTGCCAGAGAAAATGACTAGGAAAATACATCCTTAATGCCACTAAAATAACATTAATCCATCAGATATTTTTTGCCCAAAGCTGGCAATGTCCTTTAGAATTATGTTTTGCTATATGTAAACAGTTTTAACTACAAGCTCCTTCAATTTCATCTGAGGGAATATTTTTTCACGCTTGAACTAGTTTCATCTTAACAAATAACAAAGTCAGTGTGTTAACAGTTTACACCTATTTGGGATTCACTAGGCACTGTGGCCTTTTAACTATCACCCACCTCCTCCTTCTATTTTCTTATAACTACCAAGGCAAAGAAATTTAGCTCATTTTTAAAGCCAAAGCAATGAAAATCGTGAACAGCTTATCCATTGTCCAGTGGGTGCTGATTGAATCAGATTTCAGAGCACAACAATGCAAAGACAGTTTCATCAACTTTCCAACCTAGTATTTCAAAAGAAAATAGCAAGAAAAACACTAGTAAATAAGAGAGCCTGCATTTCAGCTTGATAACTAACTTGGAAGTTAGCTAGGCTCTGGCTGGAGAAAGCCATCTTTACAGACCTCTTTTTTTTTTTGTGAGAATGGGAACTTTAAAAATTTTTTTTTTTAGTTCTATGAAATTCACACCTGTGATTTTAAAATATCTTACTCAGCAGTAGCAGAGAAGCAAACTGCAAATGAAAAAATATCAAAAGCTTTAATACAAATTTTATTAAAGAGATTTTTGTCATGAAGTGTGATGACTGCAGTTTAAGGCAAATAATTATTTCATAAAACAGCATATTTCCAAAGGGCTGAAAAAAATGTCTATGATACAGAGGGGAAAACAAGGAAGATAATTACTCTGAAGTATACGAAAGATTTTAACATGCCTTTTAAAACTTTTTACAAGAATGCACCTAAATAATCTCTGTGCAACACAGACATATGAACAGTAGAAAAGAGTCAAAGTGCTAACTGTAATTTGTTTCATTGTGTTTGCTTTGAGTTACATTTCAAAAACAAGCCTTACGTACTTCAAGTCCAGCACAGCATGAGACAGCCAGAATGTCTGGAAAGTCCAGTAGGAAGGATTAGTAAATGTCACAATACCTTCAGGACACAGCAGAGCCTTAAAATAGGTAATGCTTCAAGACTTTAAACGGCAAAAGTACAGCAGGGTGCCTTGAACAAAAATCTGCATCAGGTTGAAAGGTCTACTGACTTAAGCTTAATGATGAGCAAACTTAAAAGGTCAGTCTGCTCTGTGCTCAGTGCATGTTCACTTACAGCTGTTTGACATGACTGATGCAATCATTTAGCAATCCTGCAACAGGACTATTAGAACAGTTCAAGTCACACTGCCTCTTGAATAACAAGATCATCCCCTTTTCTTCTGCATTATCCCACATACCTGTTGACAAGGCTGATCACAGCTTTAAAAGAAGTGTATGTGTTTATGATGTGTTTATATACACTCAGCACTTGAGAATATTGGTTTCATCCTTATGTGCCTTCACTAGATCTTTCAACTTTAACCAAAGGGTTAATAGCATCCTGCAATAGTTTATTATGAACTCTCTCTGGACATTTACAGGTTATGTTAACTTTGCACACTTCGGAGTTACTTCTCAGCTTCTTACAAATTTGCTTGTAATCAAATAATTTCCATTATTTTATTTCTGCTTCCTAAGAAGTACAAAAGGATAAATTTGCTATTAAATGTCCATCTCTTCAGAGTAATAAGGAGATGTAATAGAACTTTTCAGAATCTTTATAAAGATGAAACCAAAGTGACAAAAACCATGAGAGGTGGGTTGTTTGTTTTGTTTTGTTTTTTTTTTTTTAAATGTGTAAATGAGGATACTTAACAAGTTCTTAGTTTGCCCAGGGCTAACTGATAAGATTCATGATAGAGATAAGCCTAGGAAAAACTGTTCTGCATATGAAATTGTGACACCATAACCCCCCCCAGGTTTCAAAAAAACCACCCCAAAATGAAAAACAAAACAAAAAACCCAACCAACCAAACGAAAAAAAAACAACCAAAAAACAACCCAAGATACTTTTGAAAATAAAACTTATTTACCTTACAGAGCAACAGAGCAGTAAAAACCTACAGAGCAGTAAAATCTACATTGACAGTCTGATTTCAATTGAGCTGTTTAACAATTGATTTAGCCACACCAAAAAAGTGAGGTGACTCCAAGGAAGAGAGATGAATGGGGGAAACAAACTGAGATCTGTAGGGCATTGAAGGCCAGTAAGGGTATAAAATAACAGCAGTGAGAACATACAGCCTGGGTACATGTCACACTGGACTGTTTTGTAGACACCAATCTTTTTCAGTGCTTTCAGTAACCATCCCATGGAGCAGATAAAGAGAGGAAAAGCAACTTTAAGGCCGGTGTAAAATAGCTTTTAAAGGATCTAGTTTTAAGTCTATGCTGTAACAATAACCACGTGGCATTGTGACTTAACACCCTTATTGGGGCAAAACCACATCGAAAGTTGACTAGTTCTGCTCAACTTGAAAAAGAAGGCTTAAAGAAAAAAAAAAAAACAACCAAAAACCCTAAACCAAAATTAAAACAACAAACAATACAAAAAAACCCCAAACAATAAAAGGAGGAAAGTTATTTAAAAAGGGACACCCCTTAAATGTGTCATGAAGAACACAGAGAACATTCAGAAATACACAGCAAAGACACACCAAGTAACAGCACCAGGTTTCAGACTCATGAAAAGCAGCAGGTGTGATCATGCAGTAGGATACAGGAAGGTGTTACAAGAAGCAGGCATGCTTCTGAATGCTCAAATCTTGTCTAAATTAATGGAACAAAGAAACATGATCTCTGCCTCATGGCTCCAGTACTCGTTATTACACATGCACAGAGGACAACACCAATAAATTGTGCAGAGACAAAACAAGCCCCTATGGTATAATTATTTCCTATACATCTACATGGTGCTGAAAATCTCACTAAGTATCTCAAAAAATCCAAGGTCGAATACAGACTCATTATTTAAGCAAACCACCTAGCCCTGGATATTCTGGGTCTAATCCTTGTAGTCTAGCCAGCAGTTAAGGCTGTCTTCCCTTCTTTCGCTCTGAAAATGGCTTAATCATCCACTCTGGCTTTATGGAAATAAGAATCTCCCTGCCTGTAACTGACAAGTGCTGCAACATACTATTATTAATTCTTATCTGACACTAATATTAATCCTTATCCTAAAGAATTTATTTGCAGTCTATAACAATCATATTGACCATATCCAGATAATACAGTAAAATGATTCTTACATCTGCAATCCACTGCCTTGGCAAAATGTACTTTTTGTACAAAACTCCAAATTAATTCATATCATATAGCCTCTGTATTTCTTCTTTATGAAAGGAAGAAAATTCCATTTCTTAATATGTTTTGTCTTGCCTTTTTCTTTCAGATGACCTATGAAATGACTGCTCGAGTGAACTACAAAGAGGTTGAAGGACTTGGGCTTGTTCGGTCTTGTGAAGAGAAGAGCTAAGGAGGGATCTAACAGCATCCTGCAGCTGCCTGAAGGTGAACAACAAAACCCGAGTCAAATGCTCCTTGGTTGAGGCAGAAGGCAAAACAAGAGGCAGCAGTTCAAACCTGCAGCTTAAATGTTAGGGGGGAAAAAAAAAAAAAGTCTGCACTAAGAATGCAGGGCAGGACTGGAATGAGTTACCCAGGAGGTTATTAGGTGTTCAGGACTTGGTTTGACAAGTCACAGCTGACTCCATCTAGCGTGGTGATAATCCTGCTTGAAGCAGGAGGTTGTACTAGATGATTTCCAAAAGCCTTTTCAAACATTCTCACACCCTATCAACTCCCTGATTCTTGGCAAGCGCATATCAGGGATTCAGAAATAATAAGTATTAACACTAGTTATTTTTGGCTTGTCATTTGTATTTACATCCATACTCTCAGCAATTCTAAATGCCAAGACTTTGGTTCCAGTGATATTTTTCAAATAGGAAATGGAGTTTTTTTGCCAATTTATAATTTCTAATCTGTTCAAAGCTTAAGCCAGAACTCTTCAGCGAGCCTTCTTCCTAAGTAACTGTACATAATGAAAATAAATTAACATCTATTATTTAGCTCTGTTCTTAAAATAGTTAACATATGCCCACAGGCTAATGCATGTATTGAAAAAAAATAAACAAAACTTATAGATAAGGGATCTTCACCACCCTGTTAGGACTCAGTGCTAAGATATAATAGAGCTAGCTAGCTGCCTGCAATTCCTGATGGCACGGAACTACCAGTACTGCTTCAGAATTTAATAGATGCAAAACTATTACTAACCATTTGTAACTACAACAGCCATAGTCAGGTATGACTGAACACATAACAAAGGCATTTAGGAAGGGCTGCTATGGATATGGTGCAGAAGTTTTATGTTTCTGGCTGTGTTTATTCCACAGTATTTTATAATCCTGCATCCATGTGCACAAGCTGGCCACATCCTACTTGAGGAACAGTTGCGCTCCTTGGCGAGGTACCCTTCTCATTTTATTTGAGGTAATCAGTACAGAGTAAGCTAGGTCACTTCTGGCTCATCTGTCAGGGTTTCCTTCCAAATTGCCCAGAGGAACACTGAGCATTAGGATGCAGATGCAGTGAACATGTGGACCAAGATTCTTGAATGTGCCGTCAAACATCTGTCCAAGACACAAACACAGCCAAAGGGACTTCAGTCAGCACTGTGATTAGGAGAACAGCCTCCCTGAATGATGTAAAAATAAAGAAAAAAGTCTTGAAATTGTCTCCCATCATCTTCAGCTAAAAATCCCAGAAAGGAAATTGTGCAGGGGTAATGAAAGAGTGGGGGAGAGAAATAGAAGATGGAGAAAATGTAGTTATCCTTCCTTAATTTGATTATGCCTAGATTTCTGATAGATTGCACCAAAGAAACACAGTACTGACAGAATCTGCTCTAAAGCAGTAAAGAAAAAGAACATAACAAGAAGAGAAGAAAGCTTTGACACATTCTTGAGATGTCACTGAGATTTCTGAATGTTGTGTACCACAGGAAAAAAGAGACAGCATGGCAAACAGAAGGAAATTAAGAAGTTAAAAAGAAACCAAAGCGGGGGGTGGGGGTGGGAGTACAGCACAGATTGCTTTGTGAAATACCAAGAGGAAGCAAAACATATCTGTAGGGGGTTTTGGTGTGGTGGGGTTTGGGGGGACATTTTTTTGGTCTTATTACTTTTTATGGCCTTATTAGAGAAAAGACTGTATCTGCAAGAACAGGATTGATTGATGGATGTCTCTCCAGTGTGTGTGGTCTGAAAACATGAATAACGAGCAATTTCAGCTTCACTTTATTCTAAATATATGACTTATGTTAAACCTACTTAAAATAAATTCTAGGGCAGCTTCAAGGAAACAGTAAATTATTTGGTCTAAAACCATCTTGATAATCTTTTCATTTCTGCTTTCAGTTGTATAAGTTTCAGTTATCACTGAAAACTGAATTTGCCAAGAAAGCCCTTGTTGGGGATAGAAATATGGTCCAAACAGGACTGAAATGAGGAACTACCAAAAGGTAATAACAAAATTACAAAAGAGCAATATGCTGTCATCTTATATCCCCACAAAGTTTGAATATACAGGGGTGCTGAGCTCTAAAAGCTAATGAGTCCTATCTAGAATGCAAATAAATCCATTTCAGGTGAGAATGCATCAAATTCTCCTGCTCCCACAGAAACAGTAACTGTCTAGTGAGGTTTTGTGCTCTTAGAAAGACATAATGGGAATCAAATGTCCAAACTAACTAAACATTATTAAAAATAGCTTGTATTCTAGGAAAAAAAAATATATAAAAGAATAAATTATTTTATGTAGAAATGCTACGCATTTTAAACAGGAGAGCAAAATAAGATATATAACCTAGCTTTTATTACAATAAAGCAGAGTGGTTTTGAACTTCTGGCTAAGTATTTTCCTGTGGCTTTGGAAATCTGATTGTTATCCCAAAAAGGATTGACTTCCATCGTTATTAGATCTAGAATTTAAAATATTTTTTTCTAACTTAATTGCAAACATGTCTTTGCTTTTAGTTCATGACTTTTTGAAGCTGAACTTAAGGAATTAAAACACGATTTAGATTTACAAAGCTCAGGATCACTGAGGCCTGAATACTGTATCCTCAAGCTCAGCCTAAACACAGAAGGAACAAAAAATACAGGCAAGTAATTTTATTTCTTTTAAAAGAACAGAAGGGATGACATATGGGTTCAAACTACCGTGGAAGCTCCAAGCCTAAAGCTATAAACGTGTACCTCCTATGTACTTTCTTTATACACACACTTACAACGTATGCACTGCATGTAGATATGTATACAAATATATATGGGGTAAATATATGGGATTTGGGAAATGCTATTAGAAATGCCACATTAGAAAAAAACAAGAAAGAGAAGTTAATGAATGGGAAATATTACAGCTCAGGAAAACATTTTCATACAGCTTCACATAAGACATTCAATGGCACATGCAAGTTAAAGAAAAAAACAGAATAAAGAAAGCAAAGAGTAAAACTACCTCCCATGTCTTGTAAATGTAAAGCCATGCTACGTGGTGGATGAACAGGCTGTGTCAACAAGAGCAGTTTGGCATGTCACTAGAAGAGAATACACGGTGAGGACAATATGGCTCTATAGTCACCAATACCTCAGACAAAAAAGTACATAAAATATGAAATAGACTACAGAAATCTCTTACATATTTTGAGCTTAGTTAATTTTTGTCTCAGAAGTCATTGTGACTGATCAGTGAAAATAGATCTAATTAATAAAACCACAGCCATTTAAAATACATACAATGACAGTAACCACAAACACAGGCTCTAAAGTTAAACAGCAGTTTCTTTTAAGGCAATAGAGAATGGGAAAGTCTTTCCTTAAACTTCAGCTTTCTTTTAGAACAAAGTTGACCAATTCACTGAGAAATCAATTCATATTTCACCCTACTGAATTCACATTTAAGTTTTAAGATAGCATTACATGTGATCTATGCATATGGCTACATCAGTTCTTTATTAGCATCGGTATGAAAAGGTGTTTTAAACACAGGACACCCAAGCAGCATTCTCTACCCAAAATCATGTACTTTTTTTACTGAACTGAGGGGAAAAAAAAAAAAAAATGTAAAGAAGGATTTATGAATTGAATTTATTTTTTATCTACCAGTCAGCCATAGTTGAAACATGAATTTAACATGATTTAACACTGAAATGGTATTCAAATATTTGACTCCAATCCCCGATTGCTTCTAAATTCACTCAGAAGTCAAGATTATTAATTCTTCCTGACAGAAAAATCAAGATTTAATGATCATTTGATAACCCTTAGGAATTACAAAGTAAACTTAGATGATAAGTCAGGCAAAATAAAATAATTTTACATATGTAAGAAAAACATCAGGCCGAATGCCTGTTTAGGCATTTCCTTTGGGGCAGTGCACTAATTTTTTTAAGAAGATACAAAGAAAAAAGTATGCTTTTATATGTACAGTAAAAAATTTACCACCAAAAAGGGGATCTTTATTAGTAACTGCAGACCTTTTACCCCACTCCTGTCTATTTCGATAATATAGACAAACAGAACCCCTCAACCACACCTTCAGAAGAGCTTATAATAGGAAAATGTATGAAAGAATTGTAGCCAAATGACCTTGTTGCAATAATAAAGCTTATTTTTTTAAGGCAACTATGCTTTCAAGATCAAGTTGTCAATTCAACAAGGCACAACAGGCCAAAATTGTTAAAATTGTTGTGCTTTGTACACAAAACTGATTTGAACTTAGAAAAAAATTATATGCTGGAAATGATTTTTAGGTAAATTTTTAGCTTTCAGGTCATGTCTACAGGGAAGTAACATTAGAACAAACACTGGTGTGAAAAATGGAGATGCAGAAACTGTACAGCCTGTGCATCGATTTTTTCTTTTTTGCCCCAGAGCGCGCTCTCTGCCAGCAGAAACACTTTGAAAACAAAGTACAAGCCAATGACAATCTATTTATATAAGACTGTGTTAATTTTTTATTTTGAATATTGTTTAGTGATATTTATACAGCAATTAAAATGGTATCTCTCCATTGTACATATATTGCTTTTCCTTGATGCAAAGTTCCAATAAACATGAAAAATTCAACCAGGGCAGCATTCTGTCTAGCACCAAGTAAAAGATTACATGAGAAAATTTAAGAGCCAAAGTAAGCTCTAAAGGCAGTTTCAGTACATTCCAGCTGTAATAAAAAATCCTGACAGATGCTTCTCTGAAATCCTTTAGTTGTATAAACTTGGGACAGAATTTAGAGGTTCCCACTAATCTGACCCTCAAAAAAAAAAAATTCTTGCTGAAGCTAAATCTGTTTGTTTTAACCCTGACCATTTCTGCAATACACATTAAATGGAAGAAAGAGGGGTGGGAGCATGGTCTACTCTGCAACACCAACTTATGCTTTAAGGAGGGAGACTAAAACAGGTGAGAAACCTTTTCTGATTTTAGGTACTAATACGTAAGTGGTTAAGAAATGCTAATTGCTTGAATGAAAACCACAGGAAAAAAATCTCCAAAGTTTCGCCTTCCATAAAACCTTAAGTCCTCTCAATATGAAATACAAACTTTTATAAAGCACAGTTTCATTTATTTTTCTTCACATTTCTTTACAGCAATTGTCAAAAGATTTTGGAGACCTCCTGTACATCTGCAGAAATGATGGGTGAAGATGAAAGACAGGAACAGCATTTCCTTTTTCCTTACTGCAATTCTAACTCTAACATTTTTGCCCTTTCATCATGTATTTCACCTAAACGTAGTTTTATTTTTAACAGTATGCTTCTGACACTGCCAAAGAGCTTTCATGTATTGCTACAACATTCTTCACACAATTAAATAATGCATTTAATTTTTTGATCTGATTCTTGGTTTGTGTACAGCACATTAAATGGACTGCTGAAGACAGACTGAGTTAAAGGTGAAAGTTTGTTATGAGCTGTCCATCATTCTAACTTGACATGATTTCTGGGTTTCAATATGGAACCATTCTTACCTATAAAATCTACTTCTTTGCTATTTATTACAAACATAAAACTTAAAAGGCACACCAAAAAGTGCTGAATATCTTTCAGTGGTATACAAGGAACTTGGGACTTGCAGGAAGTAATTGACTCTGCCTTGAAACTCCCTTCCCCTACCTTCCCATTCTGCTTTATTAATCTGAAAAAGTATTTTGAGATACCACCCAGCTAGTAAAGAGAGTGGAAGAAGGTAGCTTTGGAAGCAGCCACATTAACAATAAAAACCAGTCACCAGTATCCACACCAAATAAAGAATGGCCAATGTAGTTTGTTATTCAATGTGTCAGTGCCTTCTTTCTTCACTTAGGGGTTAAAATAAAAGCAGGCAAAATGAAACCTGTTTTTAAAATCCATTTGGGATTTATTTATTTAGGTTTTAGGAAAGGTTTTTGATAAGTATGAATTTTTGGAATTATACATACTTGATTTGATCCTAAGAGTTTCCCCAAAAACTTTCTCCATCCACCCCATCCTCAAAACATTATGAATGGGTCATTTCAGTGGGCACTGAGCACTGGATTGAAACATAAACAGGATTTGGGGAAGAAATTCCTAGAAAAATTCATGTAATAAAATGTCAGTCAACAATTTTGTTCCCAAATAACACAAAAGTTTCAGTGCCTGTGTCATATGACAGATTTCATCAAAAATAGCCACTTTCTGTATCTCTATTTAGGCATGAATTTGCTTGGTCATATTGGCAGTGAAGTTCTTTCTATTCTTCTCTATGAATTCCTCTATCTCCAAGGCATTTTATTTGTTCAAGAATCTTCAAAATGTAAAGAAATTATTTTGTCTGAAGAGTTTTCATCATGCATTACAAATGACTGATATGAGGAGAGAACTGAGGTACATGTTGCATTGAATATGTGAAATAAAAGTAACAAGGAAGTATCTGGGAAGTTCAGTGAGGAACAGAAAAAAAGTACTGAAGCTCAAACATGCAGTGAACTCAGCCTATGAAACCAACCAAATTTAAGACTCTCAAAGAGTCACAGAACCTGATTTCTGTAATGCTACTGGAAGGTAACCCCAGTTCCTAGGAAAACAACTCCAGTTGTAAGATTATTTTGACATACAATCAGTGTGAGGGAAGAAAGAGGTAAAAATAAAATAAAATACAAAAGAAGTCTGAAAAGACATAGATCAGAGTGAACACAGAAAAAAAATGAAATAAATGCAAGTACTTCTTTAAGAGAATGCAGTAATCTTTGCTACTCAATAGTAATAAACAGGCATCGTTCTATCATGAAGGAATAACTCGCTTGGGTAATATTTTCCCTTCAGAATGGTTAAATATCAAATATTATCTCATAACTTTAAATTTCAACAACTAAACACAGGAATTAAAAAAAACAGTTACTGAAAAGGAAAAGCAGACATTTTCCTGCAATATTTTTAAAAATGCTCTTTTCCCCATAAACTTGTTCTGTTTACAAACAATCTATACCAATTACAAAAATATTTTTGGCTGGCAGCATATGCCCATCTTCTGTATCTTAAATGTGAACTTTGCATAAGGCTCAAATTTATGCCAACCTTAAGCTTTGGATGATGATGTTTTGCCTGCAAGCTACTGTCAAATACATAATGTTACAGGGTTTTTTTTAAATGTAAAAATGTACAGAGTTCATATGTTAAAAACCTCACGCAGTAAATCTAAGGTTTAATGCAGAAGGCGTTCTGCATAGAATCATGAACCCTGGTAGGAGTTTGGAGAAGAAACTTCACAGGAAAGATGCTTTAAAATTCTTTGATACCACCTTTCCTGTTTCAGCACATAAATCTTTATGTGCTTTAACTTAAAATTGCTAGCAGTTTGTGTCAAGATTATTAGAAAATGAGGAGGAAATAAGTTTTGATATTTATTGTACATTTTGGCAGCTGCTCAAGAGAGCAGTACTTAATCCACCCCTGTTCATCTCATGAGGATATAGGCAGGAGAAGAACCCTTTTTTCTGCATAAAGTGTTAAGAGGATATGTACTGCTGTCTTTGTTGGGAAACAGCTTGCCTTACAGCTCTCTTAAACCATGAGCACCACAGTCCTACTCATGAAGAGCTTTAAACTTTGCAGGCCAGGCATTTACTCCCAGCATTTACTTCCCTTCCCCCCAAAGAGTTGCTGTCTGCAATTTTAAATGCCAAAGTTGTAACATAAAAAAAAATTACAGACGCTGGCATTTGTGAAATTGATGCAATTGCTGCCTTCCATGCAGCAAATAGAAGAGATAATGATAAATGATTCTAACAATTATGCTGTTATGGTTTTAAATTAACTACACACACAAAATCTCCCTTTAGATTAACAGTCCCTAAAACCTTTATACTGGACTAGTCAAAAAAAATCCCAACATCTTGAATATTTTAATTAAAATGCTTACCTCACACTACTTCCCTATTTTAACCTCCTAGGAAAAAGTCCCTATTTCAAGGGCAAAGGCAGAGATCCATGTTTGCAAAACACATTTCTGCACATTGTGAGAAAAAAAAAACTGAACACCTTTTTCATTAGAAGCTTCTTTTCAAGCAAAATACAGACAATAAAATTATTTGTTTTGAAGATTGTCAGTGAAACCTTTGAATAACTCATCCTATTACCTACAATGTAGTCCCCAAACACCTTCCACACAATTTCTTCACTAAATTCAAATTCCTGTTCCCACCAGCAGCTCTTTTGGTGTTTATTATCTCCTCAGTTGTGCTGAAGTATCTATTTTGTATGGTTGGAGTATATCCAGAAGCCACGAATGTTACTAGAGTCAATTACATGTCCACTCACACACAAAACATCAGCCTGAGATGTGAGGGACCTGTGATGAAACTGCAAATTTCTGTACTTACAACATTGTATGTATGTATATATGTAGCTACATACATGGAAAAGGAGGGTTCTGTGTACATATATACACACACACATTAACATACACATCCCCCCTTCTTTTATTTTACCAGACATTATGTAATTGGTAAAAAGGTGACTTTACATATATATCATTACTAAATTAAACTGAAGAGGCTTTTTGCTCCTCCAGACTATAGACAAACATGTTACGTTTCTAATAGCAAATTATATTAGACAATTAATTTAAAAACAAAGTTCCCCTAATCTAGAGCTCCACTACAACAACAATGATAAAGCAATGAAGCTTTCCATAAGACAAAACCAATTTTTTTCATTTAAGATAATTTTAGTCACAAGTAAATGTAATTTAGAACTCATTACTTTGGGTGGTTAATTACAGTAGAACGGTTCTAAAAGATGATGATCCAATACAGCAATAATTTTCTCTCTGAAACATGGTATCAGTTTAAATAAAGTATTAAAATGCAAATTAATATGAGGATTTGAATTGTACTGAAAACATTAAATGTATACCAATCCAGTCCTGATGGTTAAGCATTACACCTACAAGCATGTTCTAGCAATTTATGAAATTGAACAATCTAGAAAAATCCACAAAACTTAGAACAGGTAATTCCTATATCCTTACCCATCATAAGGACAAAATGGTTTTATTCAATTACAACCATGCAATTAGTCCACAACTCTACTTAAGCCAAGAAGGTGTTTCCTGAACTCCTCAGTTGCAGAAGACAACTAAGCCTAGGCTTTACCTCCATTCCATCTGAATTTTGTACCTTTCTTCATAAGGAAAACAGGGCACATGTTTACCCAAAATGATTTAGAAAAAGAATGACTTTTTTTGCGTAGTCGTTGTTTTACTTAGCAGCAGAAAGATCCATGACCTTATTTCTGTTTCATAAAGGGCACAGAAGCAAAATTAACAACTTGCCCATGTTCCTGAAAAACAAGTCTGAATTAACCTAAAAATTTCTGCATCAATCCCCAAAGTCTGTATCTTTTCTCTGTCTAGCTTAAGCACATTGGAAGGTTATCAGTAGGTACACAGTTGATGGAATTAAAGCCACTGCAACATTTTTGTCTGAAGATCTTGAGAATAATTTAAGTGGTTTTATTAGAGCTGAGTGGAAAAGAATTGTCATGCATGGGCCACATAAGACATTTGCTGTGCTGAGCTACATGGCTAATTTTAAATTGCTAGCATCACACCTGAAGTTAAATTAGTTCTATTTTGGTAATGCAAGATGTCTCACTCTGGCCTTAAACATGCTAATAATTTTCATTCTCTAGGACACAGATAATTTAAAGTAGAAGGAACAGCATCTTCCCAAGGACGCCTGTCCCTACAGAAAAACTGTGGGGTCTGTGTGTACACTAAAGGTTTGTTTCATGATAGATTATACCTGACAGTACTTACACCAAGAATGTCACGTATCACAAATATTGACCAATAGCGTGAAGCGCGAAGGCTACAAATGTCAATACAACATCAGAGATATCACAACTCTAAACCATGATATCGGAAACACTCCAGAGACACTGTCATGATATCAAGCTCAGTGCACAGCACTGCTTTCAGGATAAGTTTATTAGAATGTCTTTAAATACTTAGCTTTAGAAAATATAAATACCACGTTCCTGTCTATTTTCGTTTGTGCAGAATCCAGCAAGGGGATGTGAAAGTCAAGATGCCTGTGGGTTTTGCTATGGTAAGTCACCTTGACTGTACCATCACAGTTCTGCTCAAAGGAAGAAAGAGGCACTGTACGAGACAACAGTCAAAGCACTGGGGTTAGCTCTCATCACACTCGTGTTGCTCTTTTTAACCCCTCTCCCACAAAAGCCTTAACTACTTCATTTCAGAACTCTAATATGATTGTGACCACAGTGAAATGCATGTTTTATTTTAAAACAATTCTTTAAAGCATCAGACAATATTCAAAGTTGCATGAGAGAAGTCCACTTATGTATTTCAACTCCCTAGGTTTCAGGTTATACTTTGAAAATCAACACTGTCTTAAAGACAATTTGTTATCCTTTACATAATATGAATTATGCTAGAATAAAATGACACACATGGAAATCGCTTCCAAACTGAAATTCCTCAAAGTGTGTCTAATATCATCACAATTTTGCTCTTTAATTGGGTTATGAAACCAGATATAAAACAGGACACCACTTTATCAACATACTCTGTAGATCCCCCAAAAGATAGTTCTCTTTGATAACAACAGAAACTCTTAAGATGCAAATATATTTTTTTTCTTAGGGTTGCTAGAATAAACTCTAGTTAGCTCCCTATTGAAAAGTCTTATGAGTAAATTTGGAGACATTTATTTCATCAGGAGATGGTGACAAGTATTCTGCTGGTCACTGGTTAATGCACATCTCATAAGCCGTTACTTCTTTATATTCAGATTTACAGTCCAAGGGAATGACAGTGTTTTAGAACACATTATCCACTGCATAAATATTATTTCAGAGCAAATAGATGAAAGGATGAAGCAGTATAGTGCTATTTTGGCTATTTCCAAAATTTGTAGAAAGACGGAGTGACAAATCAAGACTATCAGAAGAGTGAAGTCACTGAAAATGATCCTTGGTTTTTTTATAAAATCACTGTCTTGATTTATGTTTCTCAGAGATAATGATAACTTACGAGCAGACATAGGAGCAACCTCTATTGATTATTCTCAACAAAGCACTTTCAATCTTATATGGATAAAAACATTGGTTTTGGCTACAAATACATGAATGTGAACACCAGATAATAAACAGTAATTAAAAGTATCTCTGAAGGCTAACCACTCGAGATGGCTATCAGGCCACTCTGGCCAACCTTGATCTAGTTGTCACAAATTCAAGTAGCAGAATGTCAAGTAGCAGAGCTATACTTGGTAGACATAAAAAACCAACACATTGCATTCTGCAATGGCAAGAATGCAAGGTTGCATGCTTTATTTACACCTGAGAAACATTTGCTCACACACACTCCTTTCTTGAAATAAACTGGGTTATGACAAGAAAGGTTTCTTTTAGCTGTATTAGCACCAGAAACAAACATACAATACAAAAGTAATTTTCTAGTCGTCTGTACTAAAAATTATAATTAGCTTTGAGTTGTCTAGTTTGATTCTTTTTCATTATTTAGCTGTTTATTATTATTTAATATGCATATTATTCAGCAAAAATTTGACAACAAAATATCAAACAAAAATGTCAACACATTTTAGACTGCATCTTCTACCCTGAGAAGACTTAGGAAAAAGGAGGGCTTACTGCACAGCATTCTGACTCCAATACTGACTGTATTTTGTGGACTGTTACATCCCTTAACTTTTCAATAAAAGGACTGAAGATAAGGGAAAATTTAGAATGCTCTGCTATCCTTAAAAAATACAAGTAACAAATTATTCAAGCAAGGTCACCAATTAAATGAAAACTGTGTGAAATAGAACAAAACCATTTTCATTATGATAAAAGCATATTCTTACTTTAAGATTGTGTGTTTTTCCCCTTGCTGTAGAAAGAAATACCTCATTACTTTTATATTCACCTTCTGAGGGGGTTTAGTTGTATGACAGGAATGTTTCTTACTGCTTTTAAAGGCAGGAAAAGGTGAAGAAAACCTACTTGTATTAACTTGAAACAAAAAGCTGCTTCACTGATCACACTCCTGTCAGCACAATCTCACCCATTTTAAAGCAACCCTGTGATCCTCACTTCCCACCTTGAAGTCCATCAGCAGTAAAATAAACCTAATCAACAAATGGTTACCCAGACCAAGTCAGTTTGAGAATAAAATCTATTTTCAAAAAAAGGAAAATCACAGTTAAAATTAACACTAATTCACAACTGGAAGACCAATCAATCATCTTTCCACTGCTGATAAATATTCCCTCTTAATGAGCACTATTTAATAGTGACAAATCTGCCACAAAAAGATGGTTGTCACCTTTGCATTGTCAGACTTGCAAGCTCAGTAAATATTTAATACGACTCATGTTGCATTTGTCTCAGCATACAAAAGCTTGTTTCCATAAAATAAATGAAACCATAGATAAGATAAATACTACACCTAGAAAATACTACAACTATTGTGCCCAGTAAGAGGCCAAATTAAAATAAACCCATCAAAATCATTCGCAAAGATGTTTTCTTGTTGTTTTGTTTGGTTGCCTGTTTTTTGTGGGTTTTTTGGTTGGTTGGTGTTTGTTTGGTTTGTTGTTGTTTGTTTTAAGGATACAGCCAATGACACTTTTGTACTCATCTAAGTCTGGCTAAAATCTACAAATAACCTGGAGATCAAGATGGAATCAGATATAATTTGAAAAGTTAGTGCAGTACAGCTTGCTAGTAATCACAGAATGCTGTGGCCATAGCTTTATAGATTATATAGAAGCAACTTCTGGTTTTACATCACTATATGCTACTGCTTCAGAAATACACTGATATCATAAGGAATGAGAATGGCACAGTTAATGTATAAACACATAACCAAGGAAAAAGTATCCTTATTGAATAAATTTCACAGGAGAAAAGTAGCAGCAAGACCCTTTCTGTATAGAAAAGGAGTAATAAAGACAAATTGAACTAACATTTAAAAGAAACAATTATAATCGTTTTTAATTTAAACATTTTCTTCAAAGCACAACTATCAGAGATAAATGGGAAGTCACACTAAAACCAACAAGCAGCACAAATTATCATAAAGGGAAAATTCACAAATCAGACAAACTGTAAATTTATAAACTGATAAACCAAAGCTACATATTAGCTTTCTGGCACAAACTATGAGTTGCTTTTGGACTAACGTCTGCTTAGGGTCAATATAAAAATTTTTAGCCTCATGAAATATTTGTGCCAGCACAGAATTTTTACACATGTATGTGTGTGTCTTCACAGATACAAACATATTATACCTATGTAAATGTATGTATACAGACACATACTCTCCAGTCTGCTTTTCTGCACAGCAAAGATTACTTTTAAGACCTGCATATTCCCATTATACAGCATCAAGATGAAGTGAGTGATAAAAAGACATGGTAGCTTTGAATGATAAAATGTTTTGACATTTACTTTAAAAGTATTTTACCTCTCACATCTGTAATTTGCACCACAGACAGGATGTCTAAAGTATGTTCTTAAATATATCAGTCTTCCTCATGAAGCATTTTACTCAGAGATTTGTCTGCTACATTCAAATATTGTCTGAGGTACTCCTACGTATAACATGACATGAAGGATTTCTTCATAATTTCTCTGAAAATTGCTAGAATCAAGACAAGGGCACACTGACAAATGTGACAAGGATCATCACCACCCTCTATGATTGTGAGGCAGATGTAACAAAGGAAAAGGCATCAAAAAATCCTAAGTGGAACTAAAGTGTAGGAGAGACCTGACATTTGTTCCACTACTGATTTTCTTCTTTTTGTTTACAAATAAATTCACAAGACTGAACAAATAAATAAATGATTTAGTTAATGTTTTCAGTATTCTTAATCTAATGTACTTCACCTACAAACCATGAAGGCCTTCATAACAAACACAGTTCTAATTGATAAATACATCTGCACAGCTATGGAGTCAAGTGGGATTAGAAACATGGTTTTCATGGTTAACATTCTCAGCCTGGAAGCGTGATGTGTGAGCATGCTGAGATCACAACTGTAATGAGCCTTTTCACCAGCAACATTTTATACATGTCTGTAAAAATTAAGCAAATGTTTAACACTACCATTAAAATACAGTTTTATAATGAACTGTTGGCTTGGGTTATCTTTTTATTTATTTCTGTCCTCTAACCAGGACGCTCTAACTAATAGGCTCCTATTGTTAGAAGCAGAGCATTTTACTTTTGGAGAGTTCTGTTTATAGATTTCTACAGTTTCTAGAACAATGTATTTTTAAAAGAGTGAGAAGACAAAAGACTTCTAAATAATTCACCAATGATCACAGGTAAAACTTGATATACCGACTTTTATCTTCAGTCTCCTTGGCAGTGCTGCCACATGGACTGCATTTTCTGACTCTTTTATCAAGAGATTTAGAAACGTGTTGAATTTCTGGTGAAACTTCAGGTTTGGGAAGCTAAATACTTCAATACCAAATACGTTCTACCAAAATTTACTTAAGTAATGACTTCTAAATAAGCACAGCTACCTGAATGATTGAGTCGTGTAAAATGTAACAACTTCTAAACATCTTCAATACATATACCCAGAGTGAAATCTTCAATATTCATTTGTAGCATGTAGGCAACATCTAAATCTATAGGAACCAATCACTGTTTATCTGAGCCCAGAAAAGCCAGAGATTCACAATCACTGAGCTTCTATAAGGAAACTCATAATCCTCTCTCACCCACATACCTGTAACTAATACAAGGTCTCATTTTTGAGAGCACAGTGGGAACAGTTCCTCAGAATGATTTCATGCTATGGGTAATCATTTACCTTTTTGAAAAGAAACAGTCCACAGCATTGTAGCTGTAGCATGATTTAGCTGTATAGGTGAATGATTACACGTATAGCTCACTGCGTGGAAAACTTCCTATCTTCACTTGGATTCTTGTTTTCAAATACCAATTGCAGGGGTTGTTTGTAGAAAGAGTAACTAAATGGTATGTTGATACTTCTTCAAAGCAATGCTGCAGTTCTGTAGTTCACAACACACTAGTTTTAAACAGAATGCCTATAGGTCCCGCAGGAACTTTACTATCATTCAAAGTCTTATTCTGAGTATGTCTTGCTTCAATCTATTGTATTGTTGATACGTAATTATTAGGTTGATTTGCTTTCCAAATTTGCAGCAATATACTACATGAATTATGAATTTATTTAATTTTACATCAAGATGCACTCTGCTGCTATAATAGCTGCTTAAAACAGCTCATAAGTGAGAAAATCTGTAAGTGCTAAGTACTAAAAATCCTAATAAAATATGAGTAAAAATAAGGTACACCTGCTAAATTCTGCCCATACACTAAGGACAAAAACACAGACCTCTTATTTCTGTAAAAGTGAGAGCATTCACAAAACAAAGCATGGACAAGACTGTATTATTTTTACTGCATTTAAAAAAATTTGTTCGAAGTGTCCACCTAGTACCTCGTGATATGCAGGTTGATGTTTTCAATGCTGGTAATGTATTACAGTAACAAGCCTGTGAAGAAACTCATTTTATGATTTAAGAGCTCCTGACTTTAATATTCGCAATTGTGAATGCATAAAAAACCTCTGCAAAATATTATTTCCAGTTAAATTACTCGTGTACTGTTAGTCAGTTAATAAATGCTTATGAAGATCAGACATAGAGGAGGATGTATGATTATATTTCTGATGGAAGGAAATGGCACCGTTAGGGAGGATGATTCTGTCTGCATCTTAAGGATGTGTAAAAAAAGTTTCTGCCTTAATTTATGCTGTTTGAAAGCCCTGAACTAGTTTTCAAAACTTTATCCTTCAAAGGCATTCTTAATATTCAAAAAGACCTTGCTAATTAACTCCTAAAACTACCTCAAGTCCAACCTGCTTTTCCTGCTCCTTAGAAAAGTTTTAATTACACAGATTAAGCACTGGAATTCCAGCTGTCACCTTCCAATAGCTTTTTTCCTTTTTAAATAAGGTGCTTTTGTGCTGATCTCTCCTTTGCTTTGAGAAGAGCTTTGGATGGGTTGTTTTTATGATTTAGCAATTCCATATGACTATTAAAAATGATGTGACAGAATGGAAAGCACATTTAACCAGTTACAGAACACGCAGCTCTTTTCTGAAGTGTTATGACATCTGGCGATCACATTGGGTTTTACCTAACACAGGTAAAGGATTATTTGGATATCTAAATTTTAGTTACAGAGGTGGTGACATTGCATAGAATCTTTTGGTTGGAAGAGACCTTTAAGATCATCAAGTCCAGCTGTTAACCCAGCAATGCCAGGTCACCACTAAACTGTGTCCCTCAATACCACTTTTACAGTCATGTGGCACATGGTGACACAACGAGGGACAAAAGGCACAAGTTCTTTCAGGGTGAATTCCTTGTGTAAGAAAAACCAATGTGTTGTGACAGCAATTAGATATATCGGTCTTCCCAGACAAGCGTGGAAACTTTTTTTGCTAGAAATACTCAAGACAGCTTGGCAGGGAAGGAAATCCTCATCTGTGACCCTTCTTTCAGCAGAAGCTTGAATCAGAATTCCCTTCCAGACTAGACTGCTCCATGATCCTGTGAACATGTGCATCAGACTACAAACACTATCAACCACCACTGCGGTTCTCTCCCCTTTCTGCATTACCATTTGGAGAAAGATAGCCAGAAGAAGATTTCAAAGGATGAATGGGATTTTATCTGTGCAATTCCAGCTACTCTTATGAATAAAGTAAGTAATGCAGTGGGAGCAGCTCCATGGAAATGTACTTAGTTGTGAAAAGGTCTCTTGATTACTTTTCCCAGTGTGCAGGGCTCCTCACGTCAGGCTACATAAGAGGGCCTGCATAAGCATGTGTAAGAAGATCAGCTAAAGTACTGCAGCACTTCTACAATCTTCCATTTACAGGCAGTGCTCTCCAGTTAGGATGCTGAGCATGGTCCACTTCCTGCATTCTGCCTGCCCTTGAGCTTTGTTCAGGTCATGGGCTGGCCAAATATGCCTGAGAGGTGGGCACATGCAATTAGTGAAGGACTGTGATGCTGATCAATTGTAAAATAGAACAGAAATCATTAGAAAAGCCTACAACCCCCTAGTCCAGAAATTATTATTAATAAATACCTTAAATGGAATTTACAATAGAATTATAAACTACTCAAATTGTATTTTAATCAGGGACTGATAGTACAGTGTGCTCAGTAAAAAGCTCTTTCCTAGATCCAGCTCCAATAAACTTGCCCAGTTCTGGATGCTCGAGAAAAACGGTAATTTGTCACAAATGTCTCCAAAAACTTTGAAAATTCACACATCATGGAGTAATGTAAAATATATCTGGGGGGTTCAGACCCAGACTTACTCAAAACTGATGTAGAAATGATCCACAGTCAGGTTAATCCAGGCAACTCTCCTTGTCAGCTGAGCATTCTTCCTGCCATCACCTTCCATCTGTCTGTATGAATTTCTCAGAACTAAAGCAGAACTCTTCAAATCCCACTAGTCCCACCTTCCTTCGTTACATCATTTCTAGCTCACTGTGAGAAATCCTAGCATCCCATCTGACACTGAACTTCAGCACTGCCTTCAAACCAAGACTTCTTAGAGAAGTTTTCTTCTAAAGAGATCTGCATACAGCATTCCTGTTAAATGTAAGTAGCCAGACATAATTTTCAGTTATTGCCTGTGTTGGTATTTATCCAAGCAGGGTATTTATCTTCATGAGAACCACACAGAAATTAGAAGTAGTTATATGCTACAGATCAATGACCTAAAGCCTTTAAAAGTGAAATGGAATACCTTTTTTTTTTTTTTATATATATATAGGATTTTCTCTTGCTCACTGGTAACAGACAATACAAGAAATACTCCAAAATAGCTTCATATAATGAAGATACATTTTTCTTCTTGAACATCTCAAAAACAGTGTGTAACTTAATAAATTGTAATTTTTTTTTTTTTTTAAATTATAAAATACACTGAAATTCAACAACACCTAAGCAAGCAGTTTCATAAAACCTTTTGAAGGCACAGAAACATTTTCAGTGCAGAGCAAAAGACTCTCAGATTTTAAGAAAAAGAAATCATCTGTAGGTATTGAACATACACTGCTGCAAAGAGAGTATCAAAGTGTATTGCTGCAAAGAGAGTATCAAAGTGTTAAGTTCCATGGATGTAGAAACACAAAATAAATTTTATGCCTAGGTAATTGGGCAGTTATGGATGCAGTAACTGGTGATTTCTAAGAATTAAGGGAATTTCTAAGAGCTGCCAACAACTAGAACTCCTTTGAAAAATACCTTCTTCCTTTCCCCAAAATATGATAAGTAGTCTACACAAAGTTCTACAGCATGATAGCCAAAAAAAAAAAAGTAGATTTCAACAAATACCTCAATATTAAAGTATTTTGTAAGTCTTCCAAAAGGACAGCTTTATCTTTTAGCAGAAAATGCTATATAGCATCCTAGTCACTATCTAGCTAACAGTAGATCCAGCTTCCCTAGAGTTCTTGAGATAGCAGATTGCAAGGATTTCATTGTTAAAATGCAAGTATATTTTAAGGCCAATAATTTCTGTCTAGGCTATCTATGGAAAATGTGATCATCTTCAAACCACAGTAACAACTCTATTCTACAATATACTGCAGCTTGTGTGTGCTTACATAGGTAGAAATACATCTGCACAAAAGCACTTCAACACACATTTCTGCCTTGTAATAAGTGTTTGTACTCATTACTTGTCAAAAGACAAAAATCTGGGAAGTATGTATGCTCTACTGGTAACAGATCATACTTAGGAATGGCCATGTGATTCCTAGCAATGGAAGACAAAATTCAAGCATATGTGTAGTTACCTGTAATGTGCAGCAACTCGAGAGAAATCAGAGTGCAACGACCAAGTTCACCAGCAGCACAACCAGCCACTGAGACTGCTTTAATGCAGAAAAACCCCACTGCCATTGAGGGCCTTCTATCATTTGGTTTTGAAACTTTCCAAACAGATACCACACTTGAAATCCTACAGTTTTCTAAAAAACATTGAAATCCTTTGCCAGCCAAAAGCTGGGTAGCAAAGCTGGGGAAAAAATCCCAGCACCAAGTAGAGCAAGTCTTAAAAAGCTAGGCTGCAGAAACATGCAACCTTTAAACTGGGGTGGTACTATTATAGAAAAAATAAAGTTCAATATGCACCAAAATGAGGCTCCCCTGCAGGTAAAAATACATATTAATTAAAATATTTCATATAAAAATGACAGAGCCAGGATTTCAGACTGATCATAGGTTCATTTGCACAGTGTTTCCAGCACGACTGGATCTTGCTCAAATACCCTGCCTTGCAAAAACTAAATTCTTTCATCATCATCTCTCTTCAATCAAGCAAAACCAACTACAGATGTTCACAAGAAAGGTATGAGAGAGATAAAGGGATAAAGCTGATAAATCTCAGCTTTCCTGTGCTAGACTATTTTCTTCTCAGCCAGAAAACATACAACAACTGGGAAAGAAAGGGGAAAAACTTAGAAAGGGGAGTAAAAGTTCAGGAAAAGTAGAAAAAGTGACTGGGAATAATTTAAATACTGCTGAAATGCTATTAATTTGGCAGTGAATTAGGTACTGCAAACTGATACTCTACTACAACCAGAAAGGATTGGGGTCCTGGACAGAAACTTTTACATTTGTGCAATGTCTGCTTGTTGTAAGGGTCAGACAGCATCTTCATTTCCTCGTGGCAGGGGAGGAGGTGGAAATTGGATATACATCACATTAAGAGGATGAATTTTAAGTCTCTTTTTTTGACATGTAGGCCATTTAATACTGCACTAAGATCTCTTTCTGGATGTGTATAGGAAGAAAGTAACACAGAGAGTAAGACCAGTCCAGTTTTATTAAGGGTCTTTTTTCCTGATGTATCTCCATTTCATTTTCCTACCTCTCCTCAAACAGCAAGAAAGGATTCAAAAGCAGCTGTGTACATCATTCAACACTCTTCATACTGCATGTGATGTCTGAGTTTCCTACCTTTAAATTTAATGGGGTGTTTTGATTCTTAAAAAGAGATTCTATAGACAAAAGCCAGAAAGAGTGCAAAGGAATACTGGCATACGAGTTATGCTTAAAGGTTTATCAAACCCTGAGATTCTGCTTTCAATATATAAAAAAGAATTTATAAAGTCATAATAAACAAGAAAACCTGAAATAATCTACTAATATTTGGTATGTCTCTTACAGGCTTTCCTTCATATGGCTAGAATATTTTGCATGTTTATACCAACTATTATCTCACTAAGGCAAGCAAGGTGCTTCCAAAACCTGGAAATTATGGGCAGTAACATTCTTATATGACCTGGAAAAGATGACTTACTACCTCCGGTTACTTTACTGAGCTCCTCTTTTCGAATCTTTACTGGTAAATTTCAGTTTCTTCTGCTTTGCTATGCATCAAAGATTAAAGACTATGAATATGATGAATATGAAGAGTTCAGCAAAGTTGAAGGACCACACTGTTGTGGCAAGTAAATAAGTATCACATAAAAGACGAGCCAGTTCTGATTACACTTCTGTGTTTCGATAGTTCATGTTTTATCTGGGTTTGTTTGGTTTTTCATATAGATGGCAGGGTGTACAGTTGAGCTGGCAGACAGGATTAAGAGGTCAAGCATTGAATTCAAAAGTTTTTTAATCTATTTTTTTTCCTCAGCTAGCACTTTAGTGTCCTAAGTTATTCATATCAGCAGGAGGCTATGAGTGAACACTGTCCCCTAGTCAAAAAAAACCCAGAGACAAGCTTCATTATCACCTATTGCTACAAGTAAATAAACTCAATAGGAGTTCAGATAATCCAAGCACATACATTGCCTTTCAAATGCAGTAATTGCTTTCTTTTCCTTCTTCTGAACTATCAATTCCTCTTTGAAAAGCTTAAAAAATTTAAGTGTTGTTTTTCCTCTTTTCTTTTTTTTTTAGAAAGAGAACTTCCTTTGTTGTTACACAAAAAAAAAAAACCAGCAAAAAAAAAAGGTACTCCCTTGGACAGAGTCCGTTAAAAATCAGATTATTTCCACAGCATTCTCCTATTATTCACCTGCCAGTAAAATATGTACACTCATTGTCTCTGTCTGAATGCCTATTTTTATCTGACTGAGGCTATATGGTCATTTTTGTATTTATTACTGAGTTACTAAGTTTTTTTCTTCCTTCTTTTAAAGCATGTTTTTCTGTTCTCAAAAACTGGGCCACATGCCTCTGAGGAGAAAGTAGTGCATTATTTCATTCCCACCTTTTCTTCTTTTTTGGCATCTCTGAGGCCTGCTATGCCCAGAAGTGCTTCCACTCAAGCTGGACCATCAAATCAATTATCACAGCAGTCTGCTTTCTAAATATGAATGGCAATGAATGACAACAGGCAAGGCAAACTTTCAGCTTTGATTTGTCATTGGTAATGTAAATTTTTTTGTTTTGTTTTATAGCTGTTTGTTATAGTGGCAATTTGAGCAAACTCTTCCCCCTGCTGTCTGCAACTGCATGGTGTATATCCTGAGATGAAAAGCTTCACCTTCGCTAAATCAGACATCAAAAAAATAGGAGAGAGGGAACCATTATCAGTATAAAAGTTCTCTTTTCTGCTAATCTTATTATGATCATTACTATCAATGAAAAAAAAAAAATGTACAATAACAAACTTAGTTTCCATGCTAGGTGTTCTACAATTTCAATTGTTCAGCTTGTTTTGTTTGGTTGCTTTTACTGCTGTTGCATCATTTTACAGCAGCTATCCATTTACAGTAACGTTTTGGTTTTTTGCAGTTAGAATTAACAGAGCCTTGTGACAGCACTTAAAAGATTAATTACTGTAGAAAAGCATCCACTTAGAAGAGCTAAAATATAACAATGCAAGTAAACACAGTAAATTAGAAAAAAAAGAGGTCTTACCTCCTATTCACAATCATAGATTGAAACTGTTGGTTTCTCCAGTGGAGAACCATTTAATATTTTGATAAGAAGAGAATTAAGATATATAAATATGATCTTGTGCTTTCCTTCACTGACACGCCTCGTTAAAAAACATAGAAAACCTGCAGTTTATGTTAAAAGCCTCACCTATCTTTTGGAGTGATATAATCTTTTATATCTATCTATATCCTTCAGTGCAAACAATTTCAACCCAGAAGGTAGAATTTTATTTTTGCAGTAATTAACCCCCCCCCACTAAAAAAACCCCAAACAAAAACCAAAGTAGAAAACAAGCCAAAATAAATAAATAATAAACCCCTGTACTTATGTCTTTTTAAAACTTTCATTGTGAAATGGTTTTAACATTCTCAGAAATGGAGGTTTAATGGTACCACCTAGTGGTATCCATGGACATAGGGATCAAGTGGGCATCACATGGACAAGTGCTCTGAAACCTGCCTAACCCCTTCTCCCAAACTCCAGAACAGATCATGATGTCACTTAAAACCTGACTTTAGATGCCTTTGCTTTTTTAACAATCAGAGATAATACTCGAGGAAGGCACTCATGCTTTTTTTTTTTCCTGCACAGTATTAAAATCTTATTATATAAACCAGATTGATTTCCAAACAGGTAATCCTATTTAAAGTATTTTTTTTCATACATGCTATTACACTGACATTTAAAAGGCTGTGCCTTTAAAAGGCAAGAGTCTACATCAAAATTAAATCATTCATTTTGAGGTAAGACTTCATGAAAGACCAACATTCTTCTAGCAGGACAGACTTCCAGAAGGTGAAACAAAAGCAATATCAAGTGACTTGTCATTTATGACCCCCCATCCCCCTTTTATCCTCCCACAGACATTATTACCAAGCAGTTTGATCTTATCTGCATATACAGACTGCATACCTGCATGCAAATGCCCCATCATATCCAAACTAAACTGATGGGAGAACATGAGTTCTGAAAGTGGGATTACACCTAACATCCATAGTTATCAAGACACAGCACTTCAAAAAGAACCCTAAGTATTGTAATTAATATAACCACTACCAATGTAACTTTATTTATACATGAACACCTGCAGTACCAGCCTCTCAGGGTCAGTGGAAGTATGAATACACATAGTAGTTTAAGCTACATTTTAACACTTTCATGAGAACAAAATGGCATTACATGAGAATGGTGAAGTCCACACTACCATACATTTGTAGAGCTTTAAGAATACTACTGCTTTGGAGAGTTTTCAAAAGTATGGATAGATTTTTATTTATTTATTTAAAATATTTTCCTGTTAGGTTTCTGGTATAAACCAGTGTTTTCTTGTGAGGTTTGCACAGAAATGCTTTCATTGCTTCTGCTTAGCCCATAAAACTGTATAAGCAAGGAGAACAGAACTGCAAGCTTTTCTGTACAGGTAAAACGACTGGCCATGACTGGAACAGATGACAGGAAAATTAATGCCACATGCACTGGAAAAAGAGATACTGCTGCAAGTGCATAGTAAACACAAATACGGTTCAAAACATCTGACAACAAAGAGGAATGTTCAGTTTTGAAGCTCTCTGTTAATAGCTTTGATGTTCCTATAGATCCATCAAATATTTAAAGAATAACCTTTGAATTTGTACGTGTTATTCAGGTTGGTTATTCACCTGCTTAAAATTAATTTTAATTGTAAAGCAGAACGCAGACAAGGTCAATTTCTCCTTAAACCACAATGGTTCTTCCCTTGTGTCCCATCCAATTTATTTCTTTGCTAAAGTGATAAAACTTCTGCCAATTACTTGTTAGGAAATTCTGCTTGGCTAAAGAAGACATTTGTAGGTCCTTTTATGGGATGGGTTGTTTTTTTGTTTGTTTGGATTTTTTTGGTTTTGTTTTGTGGTTTGTTTTTTTTTTGTAACTCATAGCTCTCTTCTACAGCCAAGGTGCAAGTTCTTTCTGATCAAACTACTTGAGCAGCTGAGTGAGAACAGAACTTGCTGCTGGGTACTTTAATGCTCTCTCAAGGAAGCTGTTTTCACCAGGTGAACATGCTGCATCCATCAGCACGTGAATTTGAACACCACGTACCTTGGTTTAAATGACTTACATCAACCAACTGACAGAGACACAAAGTCTTTGGTAAATAATTGATTTAAACTCATTCTTCTATAAGCCTGCACCAACAACATACATTACAAACAAATCATAATTTTCCTTTCAAATAAAATCTACAGATTCCTAGTGGAATAAAACCACCAACCAACCAATTTAAGTCAGGAGTGTGAATACCTCTCGTGTGAATAACAATTAAGATTGTTTTAAATTATGCAGTATCCTGAAAAACAAAATGTTCAAAAAAGCTTGCAATGAATATTTCTTGCTGAATATTATTTTTAATAGAGCATGGTGAAATAGATATATTTCAGAACATACAGCCCTAAGAGATAACTTACAGTAATCAAAATATATTACATTTGAGTGTGTTTATCCATGGAAACAAAGTCATGAAACACAGGAATATAAGTTGCAGCCACATTTGCAAACCACTTCATATTGAATGAAGGAAGGAAGGAAAGGAAGGCTTGGAATACTTCCTTTGGTCCTCCCAACTTTCCATATGCCAGGTGTGAATTATGCTTCATAAGATAAATAACTAGTCAAGAGTGAAGACATGAGGTGCTCTGAGCGCATCCTCAGGCCTGATGGGCTGACTACCTGTCACATAATGTTGAAAATAGGCTTATGCCTGAAAAGGTTGACAGACCACAGATTTATCTCTCTAAATCAAACACTGTATGTTTTGCTAAACTCAGTGAACTTTAACTAATTAGCCCATCATTACAGTAAATTCATATTGAATAATTTTCAAAAGGCTAAATCCACAGCCTATACTACTTATACTTAATTTTAAACACTGGTAATAAAAGCAAGTTATGAGAGATTTTTTCCAAAATAAAAATCAACAAGTGCAACCTTTTAATCCTAATTGTTAGAGATGAAGCCCCTTCTAACAAAAAAAGACATTCAAAATACCCCTAAAAATATACATGTGTATTTATATACATACAAAAAAGCTTACTCCACTAGAGTTGAAAGAGTAAATCAAAAGATTACACATCATTCTCAAATACTTTGTGTTTTATATTAATCTATAAGAAGCAGATACAGAACTCTTAAACTGGACAAATATTCTCCCATCACATTTTTCTGCCATCTTGAACCTTTCTCTGCTTAGCCAGAAAGCAGCTCCACCTCTACTGTATTGTATTTCCTGCTCTTTTATGAGAGTCTGTTTTACAAGTCAGTACCAAAGAAAGGAGGACATTCTGAGAAGTCCAAGGCAGACTTAAAACAACCACTCTGCACTGGTTCCCAAGCACAGAAGATTAACACTTCTTGCATTTGTTGTGTTTGCCCTATTCTAACAAGAACATGTTCACACCACTGTAAACTGAGACACACTTTCTTGCTTACTCAGAATTATTTTTTATTTTCCAAAATGCTTTCTGCAATTTTGATTTTAATTATTTTTTTTTTAAACCCAATTTATCTTACAGATTTGGGTATCTTTATGATGTATTTTTCTTCAAGTGGAATTCTTGTTTCCCAATACTATTTTCATTTATTTCATTTGAAGGAGAAGGAATATGCAGCCTTCTGTTCTCAGAGAGAACCAAAATCATCTCAAGCTAAGGAAAAGATTTTTCCTACTACCCACAACAATTCTAGAAGGGAATCATGGTTTGGAGCATAAGGGTCTCTCCAGTACAAAGTGTCATAATACACATGCACATACTTCCAACAGATGATGCATTTCCTTGACACCACATAACTTCTCCTTCAAATACCTAGGTCTACTGTTTGTGTTTACTATCTCTCAAGATCATAACACTTTACCATCTACACCAATGCACCCACCAAATACCTGAGCTCATTTTTAGCAAGGTAAAGCAGAGCACACTCTATTTCAGTATCGGATACAATGTGTACAGAGCACCAGATGCTAATTTGATTTGTAGGTGAAAGATTAGTTCGGGTTTTGTTTTTTTGTTCAGCAGAACTCCTGTTGGGATTCAGTTACTATTTCTCACTGATTTTGTAATCAAGTGGTTGGGATCAGGATTTCTAGTACTTCTAAACATTCCTACAAACTTAAAACAATTACATAGGTGATCCACACTTCTATTAATAGCTGGAGCTGCAATTTCTTTCTTCTTTTCAGACTGCTTCTAGAGATTAAACCTTTTTTTTTCCCCACTTACAAGAAAAAAATGTTTAGAAAGAAATATACCTTCATATTTTATAAACAGAACAATAGAACATAAAATATGTCACTGCAGCAAAAGAAGACCTTTTACCCTACATCTGAATTCATGGCACTCCTTGTAACACCAATAAAGTTATATAGAAGAACCTGGTAATGTGTTGAGGCCTAAATTTAAAAGACCTGTCTAAAAACATTGTGTAAGTGTAGTCTGAAGATGATAAGATTGTTTCCAAGTTTGCTTTTTGTAATTTATTCTACCCTATCATTCCTTAATCCTTGGGAGAGGAAAAAAAAAAAAATATATATCACATTTTAAGAACAGCTCCTACTTACAGTTAAAATACACTGTCTCATATTCAAACTCTAGAAGTCCAAAGCCCTACAAAAGTATTTTACACTAGGAAACTGTTTCAACAATATTTCCAGATGTATGCTTCCTCCTATCCCTATTAGGTGCATTTATAAGTAACTTTTTAAAAAGTCCTTAGCAGTCTAAAGTTATGGGCATCCTGTTGAAAGATGACAATGGCAACTAAGACCTTTAAATACTTGGAAAGGTTTTATACACTTCTATCCATGTAATTCTCAGAGTAACATTGCTTTATCATCAATACTTTGCCAAAACTTTTCTCTCAGACTGATGTTTTAGCGATGCTTTAAGAATCCTCTTGCACCATTTCCCTTTCTAAAATGTTTTGATCTTTTGGCAGTGTTAGGATAATTTCTCCTGTGTGCATCACTAAAAGAAGACACAACTGAAAGACAGCTAGTGGGTAAAGAATTTGGAATAAACCTTTGTATTTTACTCGAAGACATTTTAAAGTTTTTCCACAATACATGAGCATCTTTGAAGAGAAAGACATGAATATCTAAGCTTAGGTTGATCTCTCTATTCTTCAATACAAATCGACTGTAAAGAAACCATAGGACACAGGAGACTGAGTTTTGAGAACATGAAAAATGCCAAGGCACATCAAAATTTGAAAGGATTCTGGACTATTTTTGTCACGTTGCAATCCTGGATTGCTAATAACTATATTCATGACTACATGAGCCAAGTGACGCCTCCAGGAGCTGAAGGCACAAAATAAAGATTTTTGTGGATTTTTGTTGTTGGTTTGGTTTGGGTTTGTTTTTTAATAAAAAATTGACATTATATGTCCATTTACAGAGATTTCTGACAATTTAAAGCTTCGCTTTCCTGAAAATGTCAACAGATTTTTCCAAGTCAGGGATTCTAGCCACACAAGAGCATTGAAAATTGTGTTAAAGATGTTACTACTGACAGCTGGATGGTAGAATGTGCTCCAAAATCAGTCACTGAACTACAAGCAAGAGGAGAATTACCTGTAAACATAATAAATGTGGTGGTTTAAGAGTTTCAAATCGAACGAGAGCAGCTGCTTACTAAGTAACACAAGGTGCTTTATGTTTTGTTAGTGATCTCCCCTGCCCTACCATAATTTGTTTGATGTTATGTTTTAAACCATATTTATTTGAAATAAAATAATACTGAAGGTATGTAGATAAAGCAAGTATGAAACAATCACAAGAAAATACAGAGCCTTATTTGCAAAAGTTCTGTGGGAGAACAAAACCTAAAGAGGACAGCATCTAATGACCTGTATCTAGAAAACTATCAGTGATAATTCAAAAACAATCTTGATATTATGTGAAGCTTCAGTGCAAAACAGAGTTATACAGGCAATTTTGAAAAGCTCTCTGAACATTAAGTGTTCCTGGGATATGTCAGAAAATCAAAACCCCACGTAATTGATGCTATCCTGGAAGACAAAAAACCCCACAGCCAACAGACTATAGCGCACTGAAGCTGTTCAGGATATTTTTACCAGGAAATCTGTACATATGTGCATGTGCACTCCCCCTCACACAAACCATCTTACCCCCATATGGCAAGAGATAAATGTTTCAGTGGATATTTAAATACACGGGTGTATTTGCAAATGTGTGGCCTTAATATCAAATGACAAGGGCAGTTATGCATTCACATCGGTCCCTATCTACCCGCTCACCCCTACGTGTACTCATGTGGTGCATCAAGTCTTCCTAATCCATCTTCAATACCTGACAACTGATAGACACTGATATGCCTTTCTCTCCCAGAATGCTATTTTATTTTCCATTATATTTTAAGTGGTCAGAATTAGAGAAATTTTTGTAGACCTTGGACTGTATCTCCCTACAATGAAGAAAAATTTCTCTACAGGTTTTATGTTCCACTGGATTGCTTTGTCTTTGAATGTTTCATCATTTCAACTACTTTTCTAACAATAAGAGCTGTAACAGAAATGTAATTCCAGCAAAGAGCTAAGCCAGCTTCTTCAAAGCTAATACATACCCCTAAATTCTCTCCCCTCACTGCTACCAAACTTTTCACTTCTTTAACAGTGCTTTTTAAAAGATTTTCCAAAGTTTAAGCACAACAGATAAATAAATTGAAGCGCTGCTCATTTAGATACGTTACTACAGCTTTAAAAGAAAATCATGACTGCCTTCAGTGAAGAGATATCATCTTTTTCTGAAATGTATATTCCTTAGTAACAGACTACATTATTTCAACAGAAAATAAATATTCTAAAGAGTCCATAAATATAATTCTAGCTTCCTTCAGAGTGGTTAGCCATTAGGAGAAGAAATGAAACTTGTAGTAAATCTCCCCTTAAGGTTTTAACTTTAGTGAAGATGATGTAAAAATGAAATATGCTTTTGTCAAACCCACCTTGTAATCAGCAGTATTTACATGTAAAGAAACTGTGAAGCATCTTTGGAAAGTCTGACAAAAGTGAGAAAATTGTTTTTTCAGGTGTTAATCATCATATACTTTTTTCTTTTTTTCCTTTCTTTCTTTTAAAATAATTAATGAATTGATTTCCAAGATTTCAACCAGCCCCCAATAATGCTGAGATTCAGCTTCATCCTCAAATCGACTTCATTCAAAACCAAGCTATGCTCTGTCAAGTCATAAGGACCTTGTGTGTCCTCCCATCCAATTCTATTTTATCCATAATTCTTGCAGAGGTTAAAGCTATATAATTTGACATGGTAACCTGATTACAGAAGGAAAATGCTGTATCCCCTTAAAGGTGGATTATTCCTCCCTTTCTCTTTTACTGAGGGGAAAAAAACAAATACATTCTCTTGTCCACCTAGGCTGACTGACAGCCTCTGTAGACTGACCTAAGGAATCTTTCATCCCAAGAGCCTTCACACATGCCCTGAGAAGTGGTAAACTCAAGTTTCACCTTGGGCATTGTCTCATCAGCCACCAATGATATCACTGTAGTTCTAAGGTATCCAAGACAAAACCTCACTGTAAACACTTGAGGAAGATGAGTCTTCTGCAGGAATGCTGTAAATAAGACTTTTTTTTTCCTTATTATGTTATTCTAGAAATAGGTTCATTTAAAAACAAAACAACAAAACCCAACTGAACACAGTAATCACAAGAACTGAACATTTTCCCTATTTCACTGTGATATGCCTATTTTTCTTTTTAAAAAATTGTAACACAAATTTGTAGGAAAAAATGCAGAAATGCTACCATTACACTCCAGTAATATATTCATGGAGTTGCAGGCACACAGACACTATGGTGCAGTTTCATATACTGGGCTTATTATTATTATTTAAATAGAAACCTCTTCAACAACAGAAAAAATAAGTAATGCGTTAATGGAAAATGGAAGCAAAAAACCACAGAAATCACAGAGAAAATGAAAAGTAAACATAAATATAGATCTAACAAAGAACTCTGCTATCTTATTTAGTTTTAGACATCCATCTGGAAGACACTGTACAGTAAGTATATGGTTTTTAAACAATATTATGGTGTTATATATGCCTATGAGAGGATAAAAGAGGATGAGCTAATCCACCCACTGATAGCTACACTAGTTAAAATATACTCGCAAACCTTACAACCTATAGCACTTTTTCCTCCAAAACAGAAATCAGGAATGTAATATGCAGAGAGCTTGTACTGACACAAACACAACAAATCATACCAAATGTTATCTTCTGCCGTTTGTTTTGAAGAGGACTAAACAAAACTAACTCTTTCAAGGTTGGTGTCTTGCTTTATAGATGATTCTAGGACTTGGAATTAAGAGTTACTCAAAATACATCACTATTGAAATTAATCCACAATATCTCATCTGTTTTTATTAATCATCAAAAATAACTTCAACCTAATTGTAGCACCCTTTAAAAGGTAACGCTATTCGAACTGAAACGATCTAGCAATACAAATGCACTGCAATTAACTAGCACTGATAGTTTTTAGGATGTGAGAGCAATTTTGGAACTACATATATTACAAATGTAACAGCTCAGCTACATTACGTTGAGGCAATAATGTGCAATAATTAGAGGAACCACCTGTGCTCCAGTTTCAGCAAGGCAATGGAGATACTGATGGGAAGTTGTGTTAAAAACGTTGATAGACCAGGTCTCAATATGCTCCCTGAAATTTAAACTTGCCTGCAGCACAACAGCAGGAAATGTAATCTGACAAAGTGCATTGCCATGCTGTCCTGCTTTCAGCTGGGACAAAGTTCATTTTCCTCCCAGTAGCTGGTACATGGCTGTGGTTTGGATTCAGGGTGAGAATCATGCTGATAACACACTGATGGTTTAGCTGTCACCAAGTAGCACTTACCCTAAGTTAAGGATTTCTCAGTTTCCCATGCTCTGCCAATGAGCAGGTGCACAAGAGGCTGGGAGGGAGCATGGCCAGGACAGCTGACTTGATCTAGCCAAAGGGATATTCCACACCATAGGGCAGTGTGCCCAGTATATAAACTGGGGGGAGCTGACTGGGAGGAGCAGACTGCTGCCTGGGGACTGGCTGGGCATCAGCCAGTGGGTGGTGAGCCACTGCACTGTGCATCTCTTGCCTTCCTTGGGTTTTCTTTTTCTTTCTTTTATTGCCATACTCCTTTTCATTACTATTATTATTATATCATTTATTTTAGTTATTCAACCATTATTACCTCAACCCACAAATCTCTCTTTTTTGTTTTTCAATTCTTGTCCACATAGAGCTGTGAGGGGGGAGAGCACCAGCAACTGTGCAGTGCTTTGTTGCTGGCAGGGTTTAAACCATGACACATGCAAAGTCAGACCTGTAGTCTTTTAACCCCAATATATTACAAACAAATGGCCAAAGAGGCTTTGGAGAAATATGCAAAAAGCCACAGTATAAAATGACACGCCACTATACAAACCACCTTCCTATAATTAGCTGCTCCAAAATTCCTAAAAGCATAAAAGTAATCGAATTCAGGCTGAGCTGATATTACAAAATCTATAGCCCCAAATTGGTAAAATTTTCCACTTGTAATAAGCTTTATATGAAGATCAAAGTGTGTTTTTTGGTAGCATGTTTCTAATTAAGATCATAATAATAGCAAAAGTTCAAGCAAGGAAAAAATAACACAGATCTTATAAAGTCTTATCTATAACTCTAATTAAGACTAGTTTGCTTCCTCAGCTAAACTGTTCTGCTTTTTCCCAGGCAAATTCTTCTGTTTCAGATTATTTTCTGTTGCCTATCACTGACTTCCATTCTTTGATCTTGTATTTGCAATAGTGCTTTCCAGTTCAGTAGCTTAATCATTCATTACAGAATGCTAAAAATATATTAAAAATTGCTCTTTTGCATGCAGACCTTAACTGGAGCATTGAAACTTGACCAGTATCATCTAACTTACACTGTATTTCCATCAGAAATTGTTTGTCTAGAAACAGTCTTCTTTAAAAAAGAAACTAAACAAGAATTACATAAGTCAGCAAACCAAATAAAGTATTGACAGACAAGTGTTTGTAAGGGATCGATCAATACACCTAAATTGCTCAGCTCACCCAAATGCTAACCATCTGAAAGCTATGTAAACCAAAAAACTGCAGGAGAACAAAAAACAAAAGTAAACAAACCGAAACAAAGCTTTCTTCCCTTTTAGAGAAACTTTTAAGAAGAAATATAGTAATACCCTCAAATCAGCCTCAGCTGACTTAGATAAACACAGACATTCCACCAACTGCTGAAGGTGGCTATTACAAAGAGATCACCAAGCCCACCATGCAGTAAGGTATGCAAGGAACCAGCTAAACATAAAGAAACCCAGATTTCTTTTTCTCTGCGAGAAACAAGCAAGATACTTAAGCTATAAAGGGACAGAAACATGGGCAGGGGACATTTTCCAGAGGAAAAAATGATGCGGTGTCCTCCTACCCCTTTCTCCTGGCAGAGCTTTTCTATCATTTTTAGACATCTTTTAGCCTCTTTCTCCAACAGGGACTGCTGGCCTCTACCTGTCCCTCTGTTGTTGAACATCCTGGTTTAGATCCTTAAACTGTGACAGATTATTAAACTGAAACCAGCAGTCAAGCAAAAAGAGTTATGGCATTAAATAGCCACTGTTATTCTGGCTTCTCATACAGTGACATAACTGCCTAAATACTAATGTGTGTCTACTGCTAAGATAATACCACTACTTTATAACCACACACTATTATTTTGGGTATGCTGGGCAGAGAATCTCATTTTCTCCTGATAATGCAACAAGAAAATTAGAATTTCCATATTTTGTTCTGTTATGTCATAAAGCATAGGGTGAATATTGTCTTTGTAGAAAATAAACTAATTAAGGTTTTACAGTCAAGATGACAACAGCTAGTAAAAAAACCTGGGACAGAGTCTCTTTGCTGAGGTTACGAGGACTGTCAATTCACTATGTGCCTAGAAGAGGATGAAGCTGAAAGCATCCCTATCTGCAAAACAACCATTTTGACCTAATGTCAGTTAAATTAATCTGCTACCAAGTCATACGCTGCAACAGTGATTTTCATCTCTTTCCTTTCCTTTCCATTCATTATGTATATATATTAAAATATTAAAGACAATGTGCATTACCTCAGTAAACAGCACTGCGGCAGAAAATTTTTCAAATAGAAGTGTTTCACAATAATTGCATGATAACAGCGTCAGCACTGACAAAGAAAATTCAAATGTCCAAATGCAAATTAAGTTAGCCTTGCGTATCATTCATTACTACTCACGCAGTTGGTAAATGAATGCATGAATATCCTTTCTCTGTGTGGAAAAGTAGTTTCTCTAACTTCAGCTACCACATACAGATGTGGCCAAAACTCAGCCATTCATCTCTAGAAATGTGGGCCTTAACATCTGGCAAGATATCCCTCATTAAAATAGAGCTGCTTTTAGATTGAGTGTGATTTAGGGAAAAATATAAAATAGAATAAAATAATCAGAACAGTGGGTGACTTTCTACTCATGCAAAATTTTACCACATGAACTTTGCAGCCTCCTTCTGGATTACTCTTTTGGAGAGGCTGGTTACTTTGAACAATTCTCTGGGTCTCAGAAAACCTTTGTTTTAGTTGTAAAAATCTATTTGACAATGTAGGACATTCAAATAGGCTTTTGGAATTCTAAAGAGAAGCAACTGTGCCAAGTCAACTCTCCCGAAAAGAAACTGTAATACACACTCTGGATGAACTCAGTAGCTATACCTGCAGAGTCCTGTGATGAAACAGCCAAAAAAACATTCTACAGAAATAAATCTAACAGCTTCAATGTCTGAAGCAACTGGCACAGTCCTGCAACTGTCTGGCATAAACTCAGTTTTATGATGCAATTTAACCACTGTCATGAGGCTGCAAAATAATCCTCAATACTTCCATGTAATCCTCATCAGCATTAATGGGTAATGTGCTTTTACTTCAAAAGGAAACAAGCACTGCTGTGTCTTACGTCACAAAAAATTAGAACCTGATATTTTGGGATCTTGCTGAGTAACGTAGCACTGGTGTTGATTCTTTTGCAGATTTAAAACTTCAAGAACGTTCTGATACTTCTAGTGCAAAGTTTTATATAGTGCTTTCCCAATACATTGAAACACATATTACAAAACTTAAAAAGCAAGGGACACATAACATTCCTTAGCCTGTGTAAGTTACCAAACACTTCAGGTGAATGACAAACTCGGATGTAATCAGTAACAATTACAAGGCACCATCTTTTTGAAGGAAGTGTTTCAGACTGTGCCTATGCCATTGCCATCTCATGGCATATTTTCATTTATTCAGGTAAAATTCTTGTATTGGGGGGGAAAAAAAAATAATTAAAAAAAAAAAATATATGGCAAGTTAGAATTAGACAAGCAGCATAAAGCAATAAATACAAAGCCATGTGTTTACAATGCCACTTCTCTATGTCTGCCTAGTTTACCAAACATTCTTAAGTACTTTAAACACTCTTATTTCAACATGTGAACCAAGATGAGAGAAATCAATTTGAAAGACAACTAATCAATCCTCCTGCTGCAGAGAAGGGTAATGAACACAATAACACGGGTGAAAACAACCATTCAAATGTATACTGTTCCTGAATTTGTGTCTTTATTGGTCATGAGGTGTTTGCGCAGCCTCTTCACTCCCTGCATGCTCAAGGGTGTTGTCCATCTAAAAACCTGGACAATCCAGTCTAAGCAGGCTGGAGGTTAAAGTCTGCTTTAGTTCCTTTTTCTCTCCCTTTTTCATGACTTACCTTTCACCTGCTTTGTAAGCAGAATTCCTCTGAAATGTGAAGTAAAACCTTTGCATACTGCAGCTGTTGCCTTCACGCTAAGCCACCAGAATAATCTATTATCTAATATTATTTCTTTAATTACAAAAAGCATAAGCCAAAGTGCATACACACTAAAAAACAGATCACAGCACAAATAGCCATTTTGTAGTAGCTTTAGGACTGTTTATGAAGCTCTCTGGACTAAGGTAATTTGCTAAGACTCAACTGGAATGGTATTATAAATAGATTCCCCTATACAACTCATATTTATATTTAGAAATAAAAGCAAACTTAAATTTCTCAGTAATGCCTTCATGGCAAACCCAGTAAATTTATTATCAGTGATCCTTATTTAGCTCTTGCTATTGTAGTTGTGATAACTCTGAAGCACTTAGATAATGTGTCTCATTAGTTCACAATTCCTGACTATAAGCAAAAAACCTCCATTACATAACAGACAGCAAACAAGCTGTTAAATACTCAGTTTCTCAAAGTAAAATAACAAGAATTTGAGAGATGCTATCTCAACATAACAATTGGAACACTACCTATTTACCATGGGAACTTTAAAGAAGATGACTAAATAGGTTTAAAATACACTGTACTGTCTTGGTTTTTAAACTTGAGCCTGACATTTTTATAGTCCATTATGAATATTTCCAACTTCATAACAGATACTTAATGATAGAGATAATGGCACACTGTTCAGCTAAAAGATGCAAAGAAGGCAACTCAAACACCATTTTAGCTGAGCACAAATCATGACTTGTTAAAAGTGCACCTCTCACATGTTTTGATTTTAACACTGATAAATCTTTTAATCAATTCAGACCGAAAGATTCACGATGCTTTCAGTAAAGCAGATAAGCTTTGACTGGAGATTTTTACCTGAATGTGTTATGAGTAAATTAGGATTGTGTAGCCTGAAACCTAACTAACTCTCAAGAATGCATTTAGTATAATCAATGCAAAGATAAATGTACAAGTCAGCCTTTAATTTTAAGCATAGCTATGTCTTCAAGCAAAAGACACAGAATTCCTAAATCCATAACTTTTTTATTACAATTCTGATGAACTTTGATGTAAAATACACACCCACTTTTTTTTTTTTCACTTTCTAATTAAAGGGAGAACCTGAAAGCCACCTGAAAACTAACAAAAGTCATTTAAAAATAGTAATATTCCATTGCATTAACTCTCTTGTTTTAAATTCTCTAAGGTAAAAGTGGAGGCAGTATTTCAGATGGCTTACATAAAAGATTAAAATTAGATGTTGAAACTGAACAAGGGAGGTTCATTCTCTCTCTCTCCCTCTCAAGGTGTACTGCCAATATGGGAATAGTAATGACAGTGTAACAACTCTCAAAAACATCCAGTTCAGAAGCTCCTGAGTAGTACCTACTATGCATCTCATTGATGCATGGATTAAAAAAAAAATAACCCAAAACATGTGTTCTAACAGACCATGTTAAGCACTTGATACATGGACTTCATGCTGAAATCTAAAGCAGAAAGAACCTGCAAGTAGGTTCCTTATAGCTATGCTTTCCCAGTAGTGAAAGCCCACAGAAACAGTTGCACATATTTCACTGCAGTTGCAACAGTTTGGAAGTATAGGAGAGGGCATTAGTTATTAACACTTCAGAAAAAAATAAATTCCAGGGCAAAAATTTAGCAGCTTAATAGCAAGATCCCTAACAGAATAGTTAGGCCTGTGAAGAAATTTGCTTAAAATAATATTAGAGAGGAAAATATTCCTGAATCAGTCTTCTTTAATAATATTGTACCCCAAGGCCAGAAGAAAAGGTCAGGGATAATTGGTGCAACAGTAGCACTGGAGACACATTTTAAACTGGTACCCTGTGATGAATGCCACCTAATACCCTTCTCCATTGTACTCTCATTCCAGTATTAGCAAACTTGCAAAAAGCAAATCTGGTTTTGGAAGAGGAAGCAACATCTCTAGAAATTGATTTCTAATTATTATTTTATAGCTTCTATGAGCAAAGCAATCTACTGGAAGGACAATCTCCATACTTAAAATCTAGTAGCTAGAAATAATAAAGATAGGAGAATAACCTTCGAAGAGAGAAACCACACAGAAAACTTTTTTTGCATTGAAAAGTCTACATAACAAAGAATACATTTGAAGAGTATAATGAAATATAAAACTAGGGGAGGAGGACAGGAATTTATTATTACTTCCATGACCTGGTAACAAAAACATTTTTACTGGAAAAGTCTATAGTTATAACGCAACCCAGCAAAGAGCAGCTCTTTGTTTACAGGCTTAGCAAACAAATGAAACCAATATAGTTAACCATATTTTATAGGAGTTTTACCTTTTTAAACCTGTCTGTACATTTCACCAAAATGTTTCTGCCCAGTAGGAAAGCTGTGATATTGTGGAGCCTCTCCATGTGCAGGGCTGCCATTCTAGACTAACAGAGCACTCCTCTCTTCCTATCTTCACATCTTACCCAGTCAGCCTGTCTCTTACTCTTGAAATACTTTAAAGACATGACCATCTAAGCACAAGTATCTTTGGTAGAACGACACTGTTCTAGGTTAGTGGTAGGCCTATAGTAATTAGAGCTCTGTTATCCAAATGAAATGATCCCTCCTAGGTCCAACCCATTCACCTAAAGCTAGCAGTGAACACACACCATTTCAGAGATTCTTCTGTTGGAAACTTGGGGTTTTTTTTCTTGTGAGCCAAACTGATCAAGAATGCCACCAGTAGTGATGCTACAGTTTGCGCCTGTGACTTATTTACTTTGTTAAGCCATTGGAAGAAAATGTAACATGAGCAAAATTTTCATGGTCTATTGGTTATAGGCAACCTTCTATGATTTTAATTTTCACTCTGAGTGGATAGCAAGTTTGCAAGAAGGCAGATCTAAAGCACCTAAGCTAACTGTACTGCTGAATGGGCTTTGGGGGAATTTTCTTGTTTGTGGTTGGTGGGGGTTTTTTGATTTTTTTTTTTTTTTTGAGTGGGGTTTGGTTTTGTTTTGTGTGTTTTTTGTTTGTTTCTTTGCTTGTTTTAGTTGTTCTTGGTTTTAGGCTTTCTGTAGGGGTTACCTGCTACCAAGTAATTAATAAAACTGCATAAAGTAAGCAAGCAAAAGTTGTTCCTTCTTCTCATTAGATTTAAACTACCAGCTACAACTGACAAACAAAACTGAAATCTGTGGCCAAAGAGGTAGAAACCACCAATTTTTCTTCTCAAGATCATGATGGCTACCAAGACAAATTCAGGCTCAAACCTTTGCTGTACAATTCTAACTTTCAAAAAAGCAGCACCTACTGGTTTGTGCTATCTTTTTTTTTTAATGTATGTTAAGGAAGACATGCTGATTAGAGACACAATACAGCAAGCTATCAATAATGTACAGAAAATTTCCTACATTGTGTATGGTGTATATACAGTACTATATTATTTGCTATATGTTTTCTAATCACAACCACTCCCAACAAGCCCAGAAACTCCCCAACCTCTTCTTTCCAAGACTTCTATGTACTTTTTCTTCCTTGCCCTCTATCATAGGAGACATGGAGTTAATTATTTACTAAACTCTCAGTGGATAAAACTTGCCAGAATAATCTGAGTCCAGTGAGTACTAATGAGAAAACTGAAAATTTTGTGAGAGAGATGGAAGTTGGTAAACATGGTTCCTACATTTTTAATGCTATAATTGACTGCTTAGAGATGTCAAAACCATAGTTTAAAAGTGTCTTCTGCTTTGTCAAAAAGTTATTGAAGCAGAGGTTGTGTGTTCCTAAATCCTGTGAGAAAACTTACCTAATAGTTTAAATCAGAAAATTAACTGGGATTAACATTTATTGTCTCTTGTCTAAATGTTTAGCTACCCCCTGAAAACTTTACCTAACGGTCTTATCCACTTATGAGAAGACTTTCAGTTGGCCAGAGCTTGGAAACAGATTATCTGTACCTTTTACAACAGTAAATTCCCTGAAAGCCATAAACTCCTTAAATTTAAAAGCCAGGCCCCATTAGAGTATCAACTGACACAATGAAATTTCAAACACACCTAAGTCGAAGTGACTTTATGAAACAAACAAAAGAGATTTTCAAATTAGCAGCACCCTCTCTTCTTGCAGGGGAGTGAGTGGTTTGGGACCTGCTTTCAGACACCTTATTGGCTTTCTCAGCTGCAGCAGATTTTGCCCAGATCTCCTCTGGGCCCTGGAAGCTTTTCTTCATCACCAATGAGTGACAAATCCCTCCTCAATCCATAACACACAGAGACTATCTCTGACATTGATATTTCTCAAGATAAGGAAAAAAAACCCCACATTTTGATCTGGGAGTTCTTTCAGTTCTGATCTTGGAGCAGAAACAAAGTCTGAATTAAGAAGGATACTGAAACTGCAGGCAAATTAATTTCTTAGTATGAACAAATTATGTGACAATTTTTACTTTTTCCTTAAGATCAGTCATATGGCAAATAATAATTACATACCATCTCTGCTACCTAAATGAAAGAAGTATTGGAAATTGCTTTTACTCTTCTGTTCCTCTACAAAAAGTAATCAGCCAACATGCATCTAGCCCTAGCTCATGGAGTGGATAAGCAGGTAAATAAATATGGCTTATTTATAAAATAAGGTGACTCCATTTTGCCAAACATTTGCCAGCACATATCCAACATCAGCTTTTGATTATATACCAAATAAATACAGTCTTTTCAGCTGCAAATTGTAAACACTCTTCTCTGTAAGACATGTTTGAAATGAAAAATGGCAAAATACAGTATACTACCACAAGCCCTGATGAAGAGTAAATGCTTTTCAAACTGCATGCAAATGGCATATCGTAAGCAAAGAAGTGAACACAAAAAGCAGTGCAGTTGCTTCACCTTCTCTCAAATTTTCTCAAAACCAACTTTGCTCAAAGCAATAATTGCTCAGGGTGAAGCAGCAAACCAGGAAAGTTCAGTACAATACTACTGTCTTCCTCAAGAAAATGAAGTTACTTGATTGTAATTCGACTTTAATGACTACCCATGCTATAACTTCCAACCAAACCAGAACATGTTTAAAACCAGGGCTTGAAAAAGACTATCACCTATATGCTCAAACTCTAACTGGTGTAAGCAGCAAATATTTTTCACAGCACCACCTATAATAAATTAATTATACCTACAGTTTTAAAGATTAAGGCAACACACAGTGCAGCAATGCTTTGAATGCCATTTGAAATACAATGGGAACCCCTCTTTCAGTTAGCTGAAGATAGTTAAACTTGATAGCTAACAAGTTAAAAGTCCATGAGCACAAAGACTGTGCTGAGTTTTCACAGCAGCTCAACAGTTTTCAGTGAAAACCATTGGTAAATCTTTGCAGAGCAACTTTTGCCCACTGGGTTTATAACTGAAAGTTTTTAGAAAGCATCTTACCTTGTCCTCTTGGTGCTCGTTTCCTGCGATCTCGGAACGCTGCTCCTGACTGCAAGGCCTCAAGCAGGCTATCCATCACTCCTGTCTCATCACCCTCTGACATAAGAGAAAAAATAATATTAATCTCGGTGCCACCGAAATCAGACTTTAAAAAGAAAAAAAGTATGTGTTGTCAAGTTTACGTAATGCTTCGAAATAAGAGATGTATACATTTTAATGTAATGGATGCTGTCAGTGCTTCAGGGATCACTGTCTAGTTTGTCTATGATGCTCTATTAAGCAAAATTGATGCCAATCCTACTGCTCTTTCAGCTTGGAGATGTTATCTTGTGCATTATTGATGAAAATCCTCTGCATGCAGATAGACAGCTGCTGGTGAATGACTGCTATTTCACTGTTGAATTCTTTTAAGACTTTCCTGAAGTGGAAATGGGTTCTCTCTTTTTGATTTCATCAATGCACATGGAAAATCTGATGAAGCTGAATGGCCCAAAATGAAATACTGCAGAACTGCAAATATTTAATATGGTGTCTCCCATTTTCATGATGCAGTAAAACCTTGAAGAAGTAAATTTATCTAATAGGACATGTGAAGGCACATACGCCATATACTACACACATAACAGTATACCATGGATGATCCTAAGGGAAGGTAAGGAAAGAAGAAAGAGGGGAGAATCATGTGGTGAAAGCTGATGGCCTATCATTTCTTAAAAGGGGAATTCTACTTCTGATAAGTCTTCCTCTTGCTTTTTTTCATATCCAAGCTAACCTGTAGCCTTTACATTGCTGGACTTTATGGTGCATTATGGAAATCTGTGTAGAAAGATTACTTCCCTTTTATGTATTGAAGTCTTTAACTTCCTTTGCATTTCTGTTAATAACAAATGATAGCAGCATTCAGCAGCATGAGAAACAGGGGTCAAAGAACTGCAGTGTTATAAAACTATTAATGAACATCTCTTTTTCTGTTTACAGGTCTGTGTTCCAAACCGAAGCTAAAATACAGACTAGACTCAGCAGGCAGGTGGACATTATACTCCTGTCTCTCAGACTATATAAATTTCCCCATCACAGAGTAGGAAATAATGACTTCATACAAAAGATTAACATTACAGTAAAACACTTCTGACTCACACTAAATTTAGAAGGTTAAATGCACATTCAAGCTCTCAAATGTTCAAGTTTAAAAGCAGCTTATTAATGCAAAAAGTATTCTGCCCTGGTTCCTTATTACATTTCAATTTATTAAACTAAATCCAGATCTGATATAAGAGCTCATCAATCCTAAAATGGTACTTGGCTCAAATTTCTATATGACTATCAGTGTAACTACTTGATAAATTTAAATTATACATCAATGTAATTTAAACCATTTTGTACAATATACAACACACACACGTAAAGTTCTCTCCCGTGTAAGATGAAAGGGAGCAGAGCAAGAGTAGCAACCAGTAGAAGATTCTGAAACACTAGTATTAAATATATTCCATCTAAAACCCTTAAAAAAAACTAAGCTCCTGCAAAATCAGTAAGCAAATTAGCTTCCCTCAATTCACACTCAAATATACAAGGCCAGAAGCCTTGCTAAAGCACACAACAGAATTCTTTTTCATTCTGCTCCTTAACCTGCACGTGCTTATTCATTGATTTATTGTGGGCTCTGTATTAAATTTATTTTCTAAATCAAAGGTCTCTGAATACACTTTGTTCAAACTAATACATATCAGGTTGGTCTGAAAGGTTTAATGAATGTGACTGTTACACAGAGAATTAGTTCATATGTTAGAATATATTATGCATTGAAAAATTACAATATCATTCGATCTTTATTAAAAATAAGACTTGGCAGAGTTTATTCAAGATGATAAAAATCCTTCAATACTTCATAAATGATTATGCAGCCTTTCACTTTTTGCTGAGTGTGCTACTCCACCTGCTAATTACTGCAACTGCTAAAAAACACCCTATTTTTGGAATATCAAAATATACAACATAAAGACACATGAATTAAGGAAGCTGTAGAACACAGAGATGAGATTTTTAGCTCCTCAAAGTAAAATTTCTGCTAGGTCTGATCTCAGCACCGCATCTTATTCAGACTTGTCAGGTGATTAAGTGGGAACTGGACAAAGAAATGTGTTTTCTGTTAGTCTTCATTAAAATTCATAAAGAAAATTCAACAGAAATTTCAGCCTTTCCCCACGTTGGTCCCAAGCATTACAGAGACAGCAAACGTTCCCAAGTATGCAAAAATATTTGCAAGCTGTTTCCATGACTGGCTCTGTCAGGCTTTGATTAGCCTTAGCACAGAGCCAGATTCACTGCAGGTATTAAACAGAACTGGAAAGGCAGAAAAAAATCTTAATTGATGTGTTAAACTAAAAGCCCAATTTCCTTTAATTTGGATTTCATACTAATATTCTACTGCAAATTTGGTTTAGCACATACAGTCTGTTTTGAAAATGGGTGGACTTTTAGGACATTGCAGTAAGACTCATCCTCTTGCAGGTTCCACAATTATAGAAGTCTTAGTCTACAGGTTTTGGCCACTTTTACAGAGAATAACAAAGACAAAAATAACTTTCTTCCTCCATAAAACATATTATTGCTTCTTACACTATTGAAGAGCCCCAAGTAAGCTGAGACAGACAAAAAAAATATGATACCGTGAACAAATAAAGTCACATTTGAGATGAGCAGGCAATCTTAATATCAAGATACCTAAATTTTCCACATTTTTTGACCTCTTAAAGGAAACAGAAGAGAAGAAGGGGAAAATAAAAAGGATGTGAGTAGGCCATAACATGGAAATGAATACAAAAAAAGACTGGCATAAGCTTCATCCATTTATGAACACCAAGGAACAGTTATATCATGCAACTATAAACAAATTTGCTGAGCATAAAGGCAATACTTTGAATTTACACTTTGCTTTTGTAAATAACAGCAGATTTTAGTTGAACTGGTCTTAATAAGCATTTAGTATTTGTGGTCAGATTTTTCTATAACTTATGTACTGAACATTAGTTCAGACCTCTGAAACTAGACTGCCAATTTAAAAAACGAGCTTTGATAAAACATATTAAATGAGAACTGAATATTTGGATGAAAAAAAAGGGTGGGAGGTGAGGGGTGAAGGACACTATTACAAACAGAGCACTGACTATTACTGAAGCTGGATAATAATCTCTACACAGTCAAACTGGGTGAACTTTTCACTTCAGTGTTCACGCACATAAATAGCACTACCCTTTGGAAGAAAGACAAGATAGATGAATGACCATGGATGAGTAATGCCAAATCAGCTAATACAAAGTTCTCTCTGCTGATGTGGAAGCAAATTGCAAATCTCTCTGAAATTAATGTGGCATTTGAAATGACCAAACACCTAGTGTTATTATTATTTGAGATGAGCAAGTGTTCAATTTGTTTATAAGAAAACACAAAATGTTAGCTGGAGGGGAAAAACAAGTATGACAGTCTTCACCTGATAGAATGAAAGGCCTTTTGAATAAGTTTTGAAGATAACAGAACACACAATTCTGAGGCTATAGTTCTGCCAAAGATGTTAGATTAAATTTATGGTTTAAGGTTCCTCAAGGCAATACACTGCACTTCATTTGGCTACAAAAGTTTTCTCTCTCATTTATCTGGTCTCCAACATTTGTTATAAAAGCTACTTAAGTCATTACTGGAAGGTGCAAAAGATAGTCATTAGTAAAATATCTGCCCAAGTAACAACAACAGGTTGTTTATAGATAGAAAGCTTTAACATTTCAGAGCTTATCAGCTGAATTTTTCTGAAGAACTAATTAGTGGATTTGCCATATCAACAGATAACATTTGAATAACATTTTGGAAGGTAAGATCATAACATGCATAATATGTGAAATAATAAAAGAAAAGGAAATAATACAAACAGAATGACCATGTATAATTTTTGGTACAAGCTCCTCAATGGGAATGACCAAAAGCTCCAATATAGAGTAACCCAAAAGCCAATGATGAATTCCCCATCTGGTCAGTATGTTAAGCAGGCAACATACTTCATGTCCAGTGTAATGGTATACAAGCTTGACTATGCAATTCACACAAGACAAAACTGGAAAAGCCTTTACAATAACCAGTGGAGTGGATTCTAACATGAAATGCCTAAGGCAGCACAATTTTTTTTAGACTACATTAAGCAGTCACTGAAAAGAAGTATGACAACCTCCTTCTGTGCTTAGAATATGCCAAGTCCCAAGAGGAAAAACTTATCCCAACAGGTGACTTCCCCATGAGAGGGACATTTTAGTAAAGAATCACAGAATGCTAGGGGTTGGAAGGGACCTCCAAAGATCACGGAGTCCAACCCCCCCTGACAGAGCAGGACAGAACTAGAGATCACTCAGAAATGCATCCAGACAGGTTTTCAAAGTCTAGTAGAGCACCAAACAGAATACATTTAGGCTGAGTAAGTGGAAGCATCTTTGCAAGCAAAAATTATGCTCTAGAACGCATTTCCAAGCAAGACTGTGGGAATAAGGAGTGTAGAGATTTTAAGTATGGAGCAAAACATTCTGAAAAGTATGATACGATGTAACATAGCACAGGTGATGGCAGAGCATAAGTCACAGGATCTTTGCCATTCTCTCCACCTAAAGCATCAATCTGCAACTCCTTACTGATGGCATGGATTTCAAAAGGCTATGTGATGAACTAGGGAATGAGTGTGCAAGAAACCAATTATTGACACCGCGGCTGCTGCGTAAGTTACAGCATGAAGAACACGATTCCCAGGTATCTGTGGTTATGAACTAAGCCTTCACTTTTCAGCAAGCATTTTTATTTTCAAATGTCTTCTAGTACAGATATGACCTTTATATGTATGAGGAAAACTGTCCTTCCAATTAATGTTTGTTTAAAATTTTTATCAGGACAAAAAATACATTAGAAATTGTATGATCAGGTATGACCAGTCTGCCTTGATTTTTCTTCATATAACACACTGAATTCAAAACTTGACAATCAATTATCAGATTAATTCCAATAATTTTAAATATTTTGAAACTAGGCAGGAAAAGAAACATTTTCTAAAGAGGTGAAACTCATGGAAATGTGCCTTCGCATGTGCAGGAAAGTGTACAATAGGATTACACAATCCTTAAACCTTTCTCTGTGAATCATAAAATCAAGATTTAAACCAATAATAATCAGTATGTGAAGGACAAAATCCTGTTATCATTGACTGAATCTCCCTTCTACTTCGTATGCACATTTAAGTTTTTTAATTGTCATCTTCCCTACATGGAAAGATCTCTTCGAGAAGTACTTCAGTTAGGAAATGTTAAAAGAAAAAATATAAAATACATCAAGATGCTTTGCTCTTCTGTATGCTTTATATCACTTGTATCTACTGTATGAGAATTTGAGTAAAAGCAGTTCAAGCATTAAACTCAGCCCTGAGATTAAGCTCATCAAGCACATTAGGTCTTTAACCCGACACAAATAAGCATAAGGAGATGACATTTAACCTCCCTCTGGAACACAGAGGGATTAAACTATCTTCTTTTTAAAAAATAATTCTTTCACATAGCCTGCTCTGGCACTGTATCATGACTACAAGTAAGATTCCTTAGTACAGGTAGGTTATTTATTTTAGCATAATCTGTACACTGCTTAATTAACCATGAGGATTGTGTTATAAAGATTAAAAAACCAAATGCTTGAGAATGATGAAGAATGTTTACTTAATCTTATTTTTCACAGAGCAAATGCAATCCTTCACCTGCCTCTGTAGCCATTTTCTGTTTCAACAGAGTTCCTCTGAAAGAAAGGAACCATTTCAGCATGGAGATGAAGATAAAATATTTCCCTTTGCTATCACTGCCACCACCTTATGAAATATGACCCTTAGTCACTTTTTGATTCCTTCTGTTGATATTACATTCCTTTATCACTTCCTGACAAATCTCATCTAAATATCAGAAAGACACTCCAACATTCATACCCCCCAATATTAAACAATGTTCTATTTATAATTTACATGCTTAAAATGAAAACTGAAATCTACAGCTGAGCCAGGACAACAGTTTTAACTGTCTTGTCTTATTTTAAATAACTGCCACTAAAATTTCATATTGTTAACTGAAATGTGTTTAGTCTCTTGTAGCCTATGAGGCTTTTAAAGTCATTCCTGCAATTAGAAGAGCACTGCTGAAAGAGCATACCAGAAGACATGGTAGTCCTCTGTTTAGGGACTAACCTCAACCATGAATGATGAATGCATGTAAGACTGGGGCTCTTTCAAAGACTTCACATGGGTGGGAATATTGAACTTCTTTGGTTGCCTCAGATTCAGCAGGCATTCTTGAACTTGTCTGTGGTAGTGGCTGGCTCTGATGATTTCCAATTGACGGGAACCTTAGATCTCTCTCCCCTAAACAATCATACCAAACTGTCCTAAAAATAGGTCCTTATGTTATTCAAGAGAAGTAGTAACAATTGCCCTGAAGCCAAGCTCACTTTTATGAGGTATTTTTAAAAGAATTTTTATTTAGCTTGCTCTTTTACTCTTTTTTGAGTAATAGTATTGAAGTACTGTAATTTCTTTTCCTCTCCCCTCATTACAGAACACAAAGAAAGAGTAGATTTAAGTGAGGTCTTAAATTGAATTTGGAAGAGGTTTTATCTAAACTTTGCCTCCAAATGTCACCTATATTCCCATGCACTAAATAAACAGTCACATTTTCCCAGTTCAAAATGCTCAATGCATACTAGAGAAGGGATTCAGAAACAACTTTCTGTTTTAGACAGAATAACTCAAACCTTGGTGAGACCAACTCCAGGGCTTTTTGTGGCCTCTATTGCAAAAAGTTTTCCCTCAGCCTTTAGCATATTGTTATCTATCAAAAAGGTAGGAAATAAGCATCTTCTAGCAGATTTTTTCAGGCCCTCATGACAACTGCTCTTTCAGCTTGCACTAGAAATGAGACTGTCTTGTTTGGAAAGTGAAAAGATCCCAGTAACTATTACTATTCTTATATGAAATCCAAGAACTGGGGTAGCACTACTGTTGGTAAAATAAACCAATAAAACAGCTGAGGCTTTTTAAATGACTCAAATTACACACAGCTACAGAAACTACACTTTACTTGAAGCCACAACAGAGCTCAGCAAATGCATCCAAATCATGATCCATGTCCTATTGATTTGATTTCTTCGGTTCAGATTCACAGCTCAGACTCTGGGAACATATTCTTGTTTCTGGAGAGTTTTGCTGCCTTTCCTTTTACTTGTCTGCACTAATTACTACAGTTCACCATTGCACTTGCATTTTCCAGTAAAGGTAACATCCATGTGTGCATTGCAAAACATCCTCCACCCATTATTAGAAAAACCACATTGCTGGCTCACAGTTAGCTTGTCCACTAGGACTCCCAGGACCTTATCTGCAGAGTTGCTTTCCAGCAGGTGGACCCCTAAGCTGTACTGGTGTGCAGGGGTTATTCTTACTCTAGAGTCCTACAAAGACTCTACACTTGCCCTTGTTGAACTTCATTAGGTTCCATGCTGCTCGGCTCTCTAGGCTGTCCAAATATTAATTGCAAACTAAGTTAATAAGAAGTGTGCATACTGCACAGCTATTTGGACAGAAATGTACAGGAGCTGCCCAGGAAATTTATCCTAAAGTTCGTCCCTTACTGAAAGAGTCCAGTCAAACACCAAGTCGGGTAACACAAACCTACTTCTCCAAGTAGTTTCAGAATTATACTTCTGTTCAGATCTTGCACTAATCTGTTTTGCTTTGAACTTCTAAGTACTTTTCGTAAGTCTAATGTGTCCTATATAAACTTTTAAATAAGACATTGCATTCCTAATCAGTACCAGAATTTTTAATTGCAATATATCCAGTTAAAAAGGTCAGTTTCCAACGTCTTTTGGAAAGTGTGGGCTTGTGTTCTGCTCACATAATCTGCATTTTATTAATCTGCTAAATTCATTCTGCATGCATAATAAATATCTTTTGCACTAGAATACAGTCTCATGACTGTCATTTACTCCTTAATTAAAGAAGAACAAGTTAGGACAGTATGACTGAAAAGTGAACCGATACCTCACATCAGTTTACAAAACAAGACGAATCCTTGCTTACATGCCAATTAAGCTCACTGTTTAGATAACCTGATCTCAGGCTTACGTAAAGTTAATAGAAAGAGAAAAGATGTGCTTTGCTGCACTGGCAGGTTACAGAAAACAATTTTTTAAATGTGCAGCTTTTCATTTTCATAAAATGTCACCATGGTCAAGGTACACTTCAGCGGAAATGAGTTAATTGAAATGAATCAGAATTCCCCATGGGGCCTCATTCTCAATGGACTCCTGCTTCCTGCAAGGCAAAATTTTCACTAAACTTAAAAAAAAATAGGCTTTAATGTGGATTGCTTTGTAACAAATGGGAGGACATTGCCTCTGTGTGGGAAGGAAAAGATTGTGCAGCTCAGAAAAAAACCCACCCAACAATGCAATAAAAATGACTATATGATACCTAAACAATTAAATGCATCTGCAATCATATTCTAATACTGTTTGAAGGGTTTCAGTTACAGTACTAAGCAACTTCTAATTTATGTAATTAATAGATATGTAAGGCAGCACAAAATTATCAATGCTTTTAGTGTTAGAAAATAATTTTCTTTTAAAAATTGCTTATAATTGAGTAAGTGCTCCAAAACAGTCTTGGGAACTCATTTTGAGGACAGGAGTTTTCTTACATATCCTTGCAAATTCTTTTTTCTTTTTTTACTATTTGTGCTGGTAGAAACTGGTATGTGCTGTGTTTTGGATTTGTGCTGAAGTCAGAAGAACTTAACTGAAAAGTAAAATTAGTTCTGTTCTCATTCAAGGCAGGACAACAGTAACAAGCCTTTTCTGCTCTTCATCCCACTCCTGAGCAGGCTGGGGGTGCACAAGAAGATGGGAGGGGACACAGCCAGGACAGCTGACCCCAACTGACCAAGGGATATTCCAGACCATATGATGTCACAGTCAGCATAGAAAGTTGGGGAAAAAGCAAGGGAGGATGTTAATTTTGTCTTTCCATGTCAACATTAAAGGAGATGGAGCCCTGCTGTCATCCTGGAGATGGCTGAACACCTGCCCACTAATGTGAAGTGGAGAAAGAATTCCTTGTTTTCCTTGCACTTGCCTATTAAGCTCTATTTATCTCGACCCATGAGTTTTCTCACTGTTACTCTTCCAATTCCCTCCTCCATCCTACCAGGCAGAGGAGAGTGAGCAAGTGGCTGCATGAGGCTTAATTGCTAGCTGGGGTTAAATCACAACACTGCTATTCTTTAATCTTTTAATGACCTCATCAATTCATATTTAAATCATTCCAAGTCCTAAAGCAATTTTAGCCAATTGCTGTCACAAAAAACAATATCATATTTCAGTGCTAGAACGAGAAGTGATCAATGTTGATCTTAAATTCATTTGGGGATGACAACTACAAAGTCAAATGGGTAACAAGAAACCTCTGTATGACACACAACAAAATATTCATCAGATAGTAATTGCTTTATATAGCCCTTCCAGATTTTAGAAGAAGACTTCTGTAGCTGACCTTCTATTATTAGCAAGAAAGAAAACTTTTTAAAATTAAATTTGATTTTAAAGCAAAAACAACTGCGTGCCCATATGATAGAGAATCAATTATCTTTCATCAAATGGCTTGCAGAATTCTTGGCCACCTCCTGACAGCCCTATCAGTAGATATTCACTTTTATCACACATTTTCTCTCAAAAAAGGGAGGCATTTAGTTCAGACTAAACTGCAAGAACTTCATTTCTTACCATGATACCCAAAACTACGCCCAGTTTGGAGAAAAAAAAATAATAAATCCTTCATAGGACCTTTATTAAGCTTCATTTTTGTGAATTATCTTTTTCAGTAAGGGTTGGAAAGTCAAGGATGCTATTTCAGGCCTTTTCTATTAAGGATGTGTACACAGAGAAACACTACGGCAAATGGCAGGCTGTAACCTGTCCATGTTTTTGAATCCTATCCACACAGGTTCCAAAGTGGTCCTGAAACCCACAGTTTTCCATGATTAGGTAATTTCAGGTGGACTGGAGAGGTATGGAACCTGAATATAACACAGACACCAAAACAGCGGAATTTAGAATGTGCAGCAGAGGATGTTTCCATGGGGAAATCTATTGACCCTGATACGTTACAGGATTTATCTGGAATTCACTGAGCAGCTCTACTGCAACCATGGAAAAAGTCACTTAAAACAATTACTTTCGAGTACATAGTTACAAAAACAAAACCAAACCAAAAACAACTCCAAACAAACAAGAACCCCACAAACAAACAAAAAAAAAACCAACCCCCAGAAGACAGCAGAAACCACTAATAAGTTCAGAACCATTAATAATAACCTAGGGCCCAACCTTGCCTATAGATCTCCTCCTGAACACAGTTGCCTGGTCTGTTATCCTGGCACAGAACAACTACTGGTTCTCTGACTCTTCAGAAAAGTTTCTAGTTGGTAGTTTTCTCATTGCTACATTTCATTGTCTAAAGAGCTACCATGTTTTTAGCTTCTGATGGCTCTCTGAAAATCACCTTTTATGTGGTGAAGTTGAACATTCTGTACTCTCAAGACAAATGTTTCTACATTATGGCTCTCACTTCATGGAATCTGACATTGAATGATGTCTCTACAGGTTTAAAATCTAAATTTCCAGGCCTGTGAAACCACACTTTTACCATTATTGTCCATCTGGCAATGTCTAAAAAAACTCCAGCCCTATTTCTATTCTCAACAGAAATGTATATTCCACAGACAACTCCAGAAGCATAGTCTTTGTTTCTGATTCACATTTAAAAGATGAAATGCAGTATGTTCAGATTTTTTTAAAATCTTTTGTCAGTGGATTGCACAACTCACCCAGGACCAGTAATTTCAAGTTGCAACTCTGATTATACAACAAAGAATCACTGAAATCAACATCATTATGTGCAAGTTAACGTAACTAGATGTCTGCGTCTGAAAAGAAGTAGGCTTCTATCAATAAAATAAATGGTTTCTGGTGCCTTATAGAACATTTCCTTTTAAGTATACATTACCTTGCCATCAGCATCTTAAATTACCTTTAAGTAATTTAATTGTTTTGAACTGGGGCACGAAACTGTGCTAACATTTGTGGAAGCATTACAATTTTTCATTCTTCAGTATTTCATATGGAAAAATATTTTGAAGATCTATTATGATGTATACTGACAAATATTTGTTATTTATGAAGCTGACTTTACATATACTACTGCTAAACAAATGGGATGGAGGTGTTCAATAGTAAGCATAGAGTAGGATGAGGCTCATCAACATCATATTCTTTCCTACATAACTTGGAAAACTACTCTTGTGAAGGCAGCTTTGTAACAGTTCTAATAGAATTGACCTACTACAACCACAGAAAAACATAAACATTCTACTAAGAATTTAGCCACAAGCTTTGTCCTGCTATTACAGTCAAATAAACTTCCATTTCACAATTCTCCATACAATTCTCCTCATTGCTGATTCCCAGACAAACCTTATACTAAAGAAAAAGTTATTGATCATCTACTTGAATGCCTTTTTTACACTGAAATTCTACAAAATATACAAATATAATGTTGCATAGCAATTACATTGAGAAAAATAATATTACATGTAGTTTCAAAACTAGTAGTAATACATTCTTCTTGAAATAAGAATACTTTCTCCAAGGAAAAGGAAAGCTGAACTTGCATTGACAGCTATCTGAAGTTACCACTTCTATCTGTTTAGTAAATAGTCTCCAAGGAACCTTCTTTTAAGGGAAAAGAATCCAACTGTACTGCCTCTCTTCATCTGTAATGATCCCAACTTCAGATTTCAGAGAGTCCAATTTTTATTTTTTTTCCCCCCTGACAAATTACCTCATTAAACCAGTTTACTTGGAAGGTACCAAATGCCATATTCATAAACACAAATTTTTCTACTGAAAAATTTCAAAAGGTGAGATGAAATTTTCAGTTGTGATTTCTTTCTACCTTCCTGTCCATGTTGGCATCTATTTTCATTCCTATCGAGCTGCTTTTGACCCGTGTTAATAACCTGTAATTCTGACATCACACGCCCCCCCATTCTCAAGACAGCCTCAACCCCTGCGTAAAGGAATCATAAAAAATTTTGAGTAACTCATGCAGAAGCACTTCGGAAAAAAAATAAAATAAAATCAAACCTCATTCTGGTTCTACAGAAGCTCACACTTAAGCATAATGTAAAACTCCATCTATTTTTTTTCTATGAATATTGTATTTCAGGAAGAGTGCAGCATATTCAAACAGACCATCACATCAATATGAAAGGTAATGACTTCCCAAAGGAATTGTAACACTTTCCTCATCGACATCCAGCACCATAAACTAATAATGTGGAAAATGCAAATAAGTTTTATCACTCCAGGTACCCCACACAACCACTAGCCAATGTATACAAAGGATTAAGGCTAAGACATTTACAACATGGTATGCATCTTGTAATAAACTTGGTATGGATTTCTGCTTATGCACAAGGATGCTGAAGGAAGATAAACAATCAGGAAAACCAAGAGTCATTAAAGAACTGTAGCAAAAGAAACCTTTTTAAATTATATCCTGCATTGGCCAATGCAGCTGTAACAACAGTTCAAGGAAACACAGCAGAATTATTGCTGCTACTGGTACAGACCAGTTTGAATAAGTAGCATATGAATTCTTATATAAGGGTACTTGAGAAGGGAAAGTCGGAATATCCCTCAAGCAGCAGCACAGAACTTCATTTCCATTATCTTCATCTGCATTAGGGGAGAATGTTAATATGTCTTCAAAACAATTAATTCAATACTAATTGGGACTGAGGAAGCTCATTCTATCTTTTATCCTAATCCTGGTAGTTAAAAGGTGATTTTAATTGCCATAGTAATCAGATATAATGAAGAGCAAAACTGTTTTTGATTAAATAACATTTGCATCAGAATTGCTGTTATATGCTTCTCAGCTCCTAGAAAGCTGTCTGCAGTTCTTTTTCTCTCTCTCTTGTTCAGATATGCACATGGAAGCAATGCTGCAAGAATTTTGCAGATGTTAAGTCAGATGGAAGCCATGAAAGACCACGTAAAATGTATCATAGCCCAGTCTGCTAGAGGCCTCCAAAACTGGAAACGCTGCTGAAACACAACTATAAAGAATGTTCTCTTTCTGTAGAGCTAGTGAATGCTTGAGAACCCTTTTTCCTAGAGAATTCCTCTCCCATGGTGAGAAAGAATGGATCATGATTCAGATTGTGAAACTTGAGACCTCTAGGTCTAAGTCACTTCAGTCTTTCTGTATCTCCATACTTCACCAGGCAAACAGGCACACAGAAGTACCTTACTAGTCCAGGAATTTGTGACAAACAGATGCAGAAGTAATAGCAGAATGAAAAGAACACATACCAAAAAGGACCAAATATTCGCAAGCCCTACAGCTACAACTGAAGAGGTGGAGCTGACCATCCACAGTAGTAATGTTTGGAAGAAACACAGCCCAGCAGTTGCCAGAATGTCTTACGGTGGTTTTGACCACACCACAGATCAGTGAGAAACATGCAGGCACTGCATGATGGCAAATGTCCATCAATAGTACCAATTTCTGAAAGGGAGGTTCTAATATTAACCACCAGGTCTCACTATAAATTGTTTTAAGGTATAGTTTTACATCAACGATATATGCAATACTCTCAGCACAGTTTAAATAGTGTTAAATTCAGGAAGTAGTTCTCAGAATTTTTGCCTGTTTCATAAGCTGACCACTACATAATGCCTGGCCCATCGTACTGCTTTTATAAAAGCTGCCTTTACACAGCTTTTTCTGTCCAAAGCATCTCATTTCTAACAACAATTTATCCCAAATCACGCCAAATCCATTGACAACAACTGAAGAAACAACTTCCAGTAGAACTGACTGCAAAATAAGCCAGAGGCTTAAAAGATATTAGTCTTATTTAGTACTTATTTTTGTTTAACTGAGAACCTCTTAACCTTTCTGCACGCATGACTGTGCTTATTTACAAAAAATAATACTCTGATATAATGTAGTTTTCTTGAGGCAAAGAGATGTGTACATGTTGGCTAAGTTTCGCCTTTAGTTTTTTATTTTACAAGTTATATGTTGATTTTGTCACCTGTCATCCCACTTTCAGCTTTGCATGAGAAAACTTTGAAATGTGGACATGTTTTAAGATGTATTCTTAGATTTGTATGTTGTGGTCATGTGCAAATCACTTCAAAGTTTATATGGAATTGAGAGCTTTTCTGTATTTTACCTTAATCTTGACTCATATTGGATGTTTAGCAGGACGTACACCAGTTTGCATGCAGTATTTATGTGGCATCTCGGTTACACAAAGCACAACACTCCAAACCGAGCAGCCTGGTCCTTAAAATATTGGTAACTCTGAGATTACTTCATAGCCACGTATTATACAGGACAGCTCTTGTTTCTGGCCACATGACAGTTTTCTGCTCTCTCAGTTACATCAAGAAGCAGATATTAATCGTTATATTTAAATTTATTTAGATTCTCCATTGGCCACAAAACCAAAACAAAACACAAAAACCCCAAACAAACAAAAAAAAAACACAAAACAAACTTGTAGCTATGTAACCAAGCAACAGCAAAAAATACTTATTTATAGAATGACACACTAAAAGGCTGGGAAAATGTAGGAACCCTATTACTCTGACCTGAAAGGTTGTAGCAATGTGTTAAAAGTTTTATCCTTGAAGATATAGCTAGAGAATTAATAGAAAAATACTTAGGTTAAAAAACCCTTTGGGTGAAAATCACCTTGTCAAAATGACAGCTTGAGAGGACATCTGCCTTCTTCCTTTAAGTCTTCTGTGTCACATTCACTTAGACAAACATACAAGCTATTTATATAAGCAGCAGTGACCACACAGAAGTAGATGTATCAAGAAAAAAACCCAGTTACTTGGCAAAACCAGTTCACAGAATATCAATGTCATGGAATCCAGTGGGAATGGAGCTATTCCCCTGCCTCCTATCCTGGCAGTAGAGTACTAATAAGTGAAATGTGTATTTCAAAAGGTGGAAAAAATATTTTACGAGTATGAAACTAACTGTGTGTCATTTGGTTAGAAACATCAGTTAGTTAAATGACCAAATGTGCATTTGGTCAGTATAGTGATTCACATATTTGCAGTTTCAGTAAAAAGGAAATCAAGTGCAAAAGGTAAACTTCAGTTGTGTCTGTTAATAGGAAAAGTCTTTCACGAAGAAAAGCAAAATGTTCTCAGGATATAAAGGCATCTCTGCTCCTGCTAAGCATGGTCTGCTCCTCCTCTATGTAAAAATATTAACAGATGTAGTCAGGTGTGCTCTCAGCTGCACTCACCAGCTGGGCTGAAGCAAGTTAGGAAAGCACAGCTCCAAGCTGTTAGCTACAGCCCTTCAGCACAGCCCGATTCACTGGCAATTGTAACCAACCAGGCTTCTCCTACTTTCCAGTAGTTACTAACATGGGATGTTACAGTGTCTGAAGTGGTAGTTTAACATCTGGCAGTATGTCCTCACATGCACTGGTAGAGGGGAGGGTGATGATAGGATATTTATGTTCTTACCCTACTCACAGAGAAGTGCCTGTCCACATAACAAATGACTTTTTTCTGTCAGACAGTAAAGAAAAATTAGCCAAAGGCTTAAAGAATGGGTTGGAAAAGTCTCATGAGATACCTCCATGAGGTTAACTTCAAAAAATATAGAAAATACATTTAACCATCACCTGTACTTAAATTTTCTATTTTGTTTATAGTTAAACTGAAATTATTATCAAAATCTTTGTATGGTCTGAAGTTTAAGTTTCTTGTCTATATAAAGCAATAGAGCTGTTCACTAAAATTTATGCTGCAGTATATTTCATGCAGTGTCACTGTCACTTCAAGCAAGGCCAAAAATCATGTGGTAGAACTGCAGTTACCCTCCAAACCAGCCCTAGAGGTATCACTTGAAAAACAACAGAAATCAGTCAAACAAACAGTACAACTCTGAGGCTTTGTGGGATACTGATGTACAAAAAAGCCAGACGCGAATTTTTAATGGATTCCCACATAAATAATTTGGTTTTCTATCGCAGTACTCAAATTACAGCACATTAATATAAACTCATTTTTAAAACTCAGATTGTGAAGAATGCGCTGGGAAGAACAGTTTATCACAATCAGGAAATACAAGAGCAAATCTAATTTATGATTTCTTAAAGTATAATTAATAGTAGAGACAAACAGATAGAAGATTTTTTTCACTTGTAAATAAAACTTGTTCTCCCTTCGTCCACTTTGTTTCCGCAGATTTATAAATGGTTTGCTCATTTTTACCAAATTTAAACTGTAAAATTACTTAGCAGGAAAAAAAGCACAAGGTTGTGACACTTGTGTACGTATCTCAGTAAAGATAAACCAGCACTACCTCCTGAAACCACTGTAAGACTGAAGCACATTTACCAAGTAATGCTTAAATAGATGACATCTTTCTAAGGTACCAGTGGAGCTGCGCACCTTCTACAAAAATGCAGTGGCCAAAAAGGCAGGGGAGTTTGGCTGGCTAACATTCCTTGAAGGCTGGCTGTCTATGAAGAAGTTATAAATTTTTCACTAGAGATGAGAAATTTATCCATATGCCAGAAATAGTGACATTCTAAATGCACGTGACACCAAATGGTATCCAAAGTGTTACATGACAGGATTTTTGCCCTACTGCATTATCAGTGATGGAAATTCTGACCTGTACCTTGTCTTCTCCTGGTTTCAGAGTAATCCTCTTAGTTGTTGGAGTGGGTCTGCTGGCCTAGTCTAGTATTTATCCAGTATTTTTCATCCTCCTATAAACTGACTTTATAGATTCTTTATATATGGCCCTGAAAGGCAGTGGTATTTCTAAATTTACACCCATTGGAACAATCTCCAGCATAACACTATGTAACTTTGTCATAATTATATGGTTTGCTGCAACATCATCCTTACAAAAAAGTTATACATCATCTACAAAAAAAACCCAACAATCAGCAGTTCTGCATCATTATGATGAATTTGAGACAGTTAAGTGGATAAAAAGGACAAGTGTTTTACAGTTGTGTCACATTAGCAGATTACCACAAGTTCATGGAAATGGAACAAAATATTATGGCTTCAAGTTATCTCTTGCACAAAACAATTTATAGTTTTACCACCACCTCTACTTGCCTTCTGGGGTCAGAGAGGTAAAGAATAAAGCCTGGATTTTACAACTTTCTGGAAATCTGCACAGCATCAATCTCAAGACCACCTGATTCCTCCTACTTTCTTAACTTTCTTCTTACTGTGGCCTCATGCAAAATACAATATCCTCACAGCTGACAAGCTCAACACATTGCTTTTTATCATGCTGAAATGTCACTCTGCACTTCAGTTCCAAGCTCAGCCAGCTATTCCATCTCCTAACAGGACTGATGGGAGAACATCCATTATAACATGGAGCCTCCAAGCCCCAAAAGAAAGACATTAATTGCCATGCTACCTTGATTATAGAGATGTTTACAGAATGAAATTAACAACAAAGCAAGTAAGATACTTCTTCTTGGAAGTAAATCCATATTACCAAAAAAAAAAAATCAATTAACTGCTGCAAATGAAAACAAGCCAATAATTCACAACAAAATGCCTTGAAAGGAACATTAGACATATTAACAGGCAACTGGGTACACTAAAACAAAACAGAATTTTCACTGAAAAAGTTAACCTTTTTTTTCAAGCTTTCAAAACAGATAGCAAGTATTTTTCATGTTGATCAGGAGCAGCCTTCAGTTTGTTGCTCCCTTCTTTTTCTTTTAATAAATCTCTCCAGTAAAAATGATGCCTTACCTTTGTTCATATCAATCAACTGCTGTTTCTTCTTCAGTCGCTCCAGTCTCTCTCGTTCAGCCTTCTCTTTTGCCAGTTTGGCTCTCTTTATTTTCTCCTCCATTTCTCTTCTTTTGTTGTTTTCTTTTACTGCCTCCTGCATCAGATAAAATGAACATGGGTGTCTGTATTATAAGGAAAACAAGAAAGAACAACAAAACCAACCTTGTTTGCACAGATACTGTGTTTACATCCAATAAGGGTGAAAAATACCCAGGGACTGGCACCCAATACTTTATACAGCTTCAGAAATCTTTGAAGGAATATAAGTTACCATACTATTCACACACATCAGCATTACTAGATAACTAGAAGAATGAAAATTGAAATAGCTTTTCATTTATGGTGAATGAAAAAGTTCTAGATTTTTCAGCAGCAACATGTTTGGTTTTGCTGGTTTTTGGTTGGTGGTTTTTTTCCTGTTTGTTTTGATTGGGTAATTTGTTGTGGTGGTTTCTGCTTTTGTTATGTTTGGGTTTTTTGATTATGTTTTGCGGGGTTTTTTTTATGGTTGTTGTTGTTTTGGTTGTTTGTGGTTTGCTTTGGTTTTCATATTAAGACTGTAAGTCTAGCTTAAACCCATACCTTCATGTTAGGAGGGAGGAATACAAGTTCCAATTAAAATGGGCTTCAATTACAAGTAAATGAAACTTCATTACTAAAATTTAAGCTACAGTTCCTCAAATTCTTTTGTTGAAATAGCCAAACAATTCTGAATCACTTAAATACAGAAAATATATCAAAAGTAATGAGAAACAGTTCAGTTTATAGATTAAAATTATAAATCTAAAGTCTGAGTCAAGAGGTTACACAAAGTACCAAACAAAAAACTATAAATGTAAGAGAAGATCTCTGAATTAAAAAAACAGTAATGAAACAAGCAATCACTTGCCATGATCCTGCCTCCACCCAGTCTAGAAGATGCCCTCTTTTTCCAAAGGAGATTAAGCTCATTTTCTTGCTGGGGTGGGTAGACCTGGGCTGGCTGCTGGAGGCCTACCTAGCCACTCACCCTCCTCATCAGGAAGGGGAGGGAAGAAGAGGACAAGATTCTCCTCTCCCCCTCTCCCCACCCTGAGCAATGCAGCAGGAAGGGGTGGGGAAGCGGGACCCCACTCTGTCCCTAACCATTCCTCTCTGCCACTCTCTCCTCCTCCCACTGTTCACCTGCTCCGCTGTGTCCTCCCTGCAGACTACAGCCCCGCAGGACAAACCTGCCCCAGCCCAGGTGTCCCTACTGCCTGTGGGGCAATCCCAGTGCCAGGGCCTGGAGCCCCTTCTCCTTCACCGGTCCTGGTGCTCTCAGGGCTGTTTCTCACGCGTTTTCTCTTCACTGCCAGGCAGCATTTTGCCCTTTCCTAAAGGGTTTTTTCACACAGGCACCACCAGCTTCACTACTGGGTTGAGCTGGGCCCTGAGGTGGGGCTGTGTCTGGCTCGGGCAGTCCTGGCCATCCCAGAGGAATCCCCTGCAGCCAGCATTACACTTCTCACTAATACCTTCAGAACTCTTTTTACATCGCCTGCTCCCTTGAAAAAAAGAAACATTTAAATTCCTTTAAGCTGTTCCCCAAGATCCTAAATTTCTCCTTCCCTAAGATCCGTTTATCTTGAAGAAATTAACCGAAATCTATCACGATGGAATTTCAACTACCATCACAGACAGGGATGATGAATGTTAGGGATCATTTTCTTACTCATATTCACAAATTCATAGTTACAAATTTATTGCTCCCTTTCCTCCCCATCTCACAGTGTACTAATATGCTCTACCTACAAGTACTGTAGGTCTGGGCTTCAGATGATTTGGGGAGTCTCAAAACAATATATCCAACTAGTGGTGGTAATAAACAACATCCTGGATCCAAAATTGTCCAGCATTAACATGGCACATACTCATTAATGCAGTTTCAGGTTAAAAAGCTGAACAGTCTATACTTACTAAGAGTGCAAGTTAAATGGCTTCCATGTCTTCCTTTATTTGCTATGCAGTTTAATCATGCCTTAAAAACTGAGGAAATTATGTTCACAAATAAAAAGATTATTTCTTTCTGGATATTTTTTTTAAGACAATACATCAGATATTACTCCACAAGTGAAATTTCCTTGAGAAATCTGAGGCAGACTAGTGTTACACAGTGCTATACGTGCCTCAGCAATGACATTTCAAATGCTCTAAATTAAGCTGACTATTCACCTTATTGTGTACATGCTAGGAAGAAGAGACTACATACCACAACAACTGCCACTTTCACAAGAAAATCCTATCTAAAGCACCTTTCAGCACTGAAATTTATATAAATTACAGCAGTATTTGGTAATCAAAGACTCACAAATGACAGCAAATAAAGAATACTCTCTCCAGCAAGGGACAAAAGATTTCAGAATGCATATGCCATTTCAAGAGTTTACTGAGGTAAAATACTACACCCAGTCCCCCCTGCAGTAGCTGATATTGTTTTGCAGAGATGCTGCATACCACAGTTACCAGTGATGTTATTTGGGGATGCACTTGAAAATTGAACTAGAACTGCATTTGCTGTACCATCACACTGAGAAACACCTTTTCTTTCAGAAAAAGAGAAAAGAGAATTGAGAATTAAAGGAGAAAATCAATGTTTTATCCTTTTTGGTTTTGGACAGTTCTGTCTCTGCACATTCAATCACACCTGACAGAGATTTCATTTTACTGCAACTTCACAGGCTGTAATGAAAGTAAATGCCCACAATCTTATGAGAGAAAGCAAATAAGAAATGTCATGGCTGAACTAGTAGCCCACTAGCCATTGACATGCTATGATTAGAACATAGATTCTGTCACATTTTCTAACACAAAGACTACAGTAGACTGAACTAAACAAGCACTAAAGTTATTGTATCTGGAAATTCACTTGGAGACAGACTCTGCAAGTTCTAGCTGAAAGGAGATTATATGAAACAATATGATGCAGTTCATTAAATATGCTGGCTAGCAACCATTATTCAAACAAAAGCAATTAAAAATAAACACTAAATCTTCCTGACGAATAAGATAACAATAACATACAGCAGGTAAAGGTTGAAGCAAAAGGGCATTAACACCCAGCACCTTCTGCAGTGACTGGTCAGACTGGTACTCTGCAAGGTAGGAGAAAGGCGGCCCAGCAGGGCATCAGAACCAACACACCTCTGGAGCTCTTGGTCCCTACCTAACAGTGCAATGCAGCACTGCACATACACAGCTTCAGAAGCATTTTCATAATAATGTAAAGGGGTTAAAACAAAACCAACCCAAGGATGATCGATCTGAATCATCAACATCGTTTAGTACATGCATCCCTCTCCTTCATGAAGTATCTCAGAAGCAAACCACCTGGAATGTACTTGTTTGTTATTACTCTCCATCTGGCAGTCCAACTCTTAACCATTTCATATTTATGTCATCTACTACTGTATGTTTAGTCAGAGTTGGATGAAAGCCTGAAAATAAATCATTTGCAAGAACACGCTCCCAGTTGTTTTCAAGTTATGTGCTGAAAGCAAACTACGTATGTATTCATCTGTATTTATATACATACTTCACATTAGAATTAATATGTCTAACAAATTTGATCATGCTTTGTCAAGGCTGATTGAAGACGACTGTAAATAAAGGTAAAAAGAATTCAGACTCAGACGTATAGTGGCTTCTACTGATTTGCTCTGCCTGAATTATACCACTAACCCTCTAAGTTTCCTTCTCTGCAGTTCTACCGCAAAGGGCTATTTTTCTCTTTCATGTGGCTTCGATTACTTCATTATTTACTATTTCCTCACTTTCCAGACCTCCAGACCGTGGATAAGCCTAACAATTTCTAACACAAAGGTGACATAATTCTGCACTTGCCTTACCACTGTGTTATTTGAAGCCTACCAATCTAAAACCTAAAATTAAAAGGATTCTGGATGTCATCTCAGGATTTTACCTCTTTTCTTTGTCATACTTTTATACTCCTCTATACCTATTCTCTGGGGATAAACTTTCTGTGTAGGTCTACAGGCCAAAATACCTCAAAAAGCAGAGATCAGTTTGAATATTGAAAAAAATCTGTAACTGGCATTCCTTTTAACCAGGCTGGGGGGAGAATCAGCAGTTCTGTTAGTGCAGTGTAGCTCAACAGCGACATACGAGTGTTCATAGGTACAGACTACACAACTATATTTATTCCCTAATTAAAGGATAAAAATAAATTAATATAACAGTCACAAAGGAAACAAATGTCACAATGCAAGCAGCAATCCACAGTTAACAATAAAAGCCTTCCCAACAGCGCTGGAAAATATTTTGAGAAGCATTCACCTAGATACTGTCTTCTCAAAACATGCAAGTGGATGTAAAAACTGAAATTATTTTCCAGTGAATCTCACCAGACAAAGGTATTTTAATGTATACAACCCCTAATTCATGACATGCTGTATTTCTGGTGAGTGCATAACAACATGCAGTTTTGCTAATTCAACTGCAAATTAAAAGTTAGAGAAAGTCTGAGGCGTTTGGCGGTTTTTGTTTAAATAAAAACAAAATTGAATTATTGTCTCTCCTAGCAGAGAAATAAATTCAGCAAGGAATATTATCTCTTGTTAAGGGAGCTAGTTGAAGGGGCACATAGCTTGATGTTCTCCCTTGTGTTTATTAGCATTCACTGAAGTAAGGCTCTTGTACTCAGGACTGCCAGTTTATAGCTTGGCTTCCTTAAGAGGCAAATAAAAAATTAATGTCTCTCTTGCATTCTGCACATATCTTACGTTTTGACAGACAAACAGATATTCACACATCAACATAGTTGTAAATAGATTCTCAAAGGTAAATTATTAAAAACAAGAAGAAAGAAAACAAACTGTACTGCACAAATCTCCTTGGGTATTAAAGATGCAGTTGGTTACGAAGCGGTCATGCACCAATAATGAAGGCTGCCTGTGATCCCTCAGGCCTTCCCTAAATTTGCCTTGCAACTGCAAAATATGTGAACTGAAGTTCCAGTAGATATAAAAAAAAAAATCATCTTCAGTCATATCTCATTAGGAACAACAAACTCAGATTAACTGGAAATTAATCTATAGAAATAAAGAGAGTTAAAATACAGCAGATTGAGCAATCAGTTCACATGTAAGAGAAAGATCTCTCATGAGTATTCCTTGGAGAATAACATCCTCAAATACGTTGTTATCCTTATGAAAATAATAGAAAAGAGATGCAATGAGCTGGTATTAAACAAGAGCAGACAAATTGAATTTCCTGATGGGCGGTCATGAAACAGTAAGTAGAAAAGATTATGTTTGGGATACTGCCCTATGGTTCGTGCATCAGAGCCATTACATCTGACATGAAATGTCTTTGGCATGCTGTTACAGATAAAGACTTTTGGCAAGTGTAGCTGCTGTTCTATATTCAGGTAGGGAGGGGGGGTTTGCTGTCAGCTTATCATCTGTGTTGGAAAACCACTTAGAATTGTCTATCAGGGTAAGGTAGAAGAGGTTTTCAGTGTTTACTGAACCAAGTTTAAGGCTACCAATGAAAGCCTATATTGCAGGTCTTAATTACTTAACAATATAGGTTTGAATAATTACTCAATAGCCCTCAAGTGGATAGATTTGGGACTGGTTTAATAGCTCCTTTAAATCAATATTTGGATGCCAGAATAAACATGTATGCCTTATTCAGGTTATCCCTGAGAGAGAGCTGAAAAACACACACATGAACAAAACTGTATTACTGTCATTACACACACACAAACATTAAAAGCCCCAGTAAAACAAAAGTTAGCTGGTTTGGGTAAAATCCGAGAAGAGAAACCAAGGCTAGCAGCAGATGAACTATTCTTTTGTTCTAAAAGTGATCTTTCTGGATGAAGGAAGAGACAAATCAATAGGCTGGTAGGTGAAGCCTTGCATCATCATGCAAATCAAAACCTTTAGATTATTTAACAAAGCCTCATTCTTTATACAGCAAATCTGTAAAATCTTGTCCTAGAAGAGCTTAAATCCAGTAGAAAAAATGTTATTTTTTTAATATAGATACATATTTTTTTAAGCAGCAGGATCCTGAGTATGATGTGTTGTAAGGTTTAAAGTTTCTGGTTAGAAATTCTCAACATATTTTAATAGAGGCTGTAAGAATTACATAGAATGGAGTGTATATTCATATAAAATACTCTAATAACAAAATAAAACTGCCTGGGTTTGAAAGATTTTGCATGCTTCCTTCAAGACAAAAGTGTTCCAGAGGTTGTGTGGCATTCCACTCAAAAAAAATGATAAATGTGAAAAAAAACAGCACCGAAGGGACACGCTTATTCACCTGCAATTTTTTTCCTGAGGTTTCTTACACCTTTCACTTCATGCCTCGTATTATATTTTGACAGGATAATCCAATTCTATTAGCTTGCTCTGGATTTTCCTAAACGTGATAAGCAAGCAAATACTCACATAAGGAAGTGAATGAGCTGTAATTTACTACAACATCAGCAAGCTAATTGAAAATGCAATAATGCAGTGATCAATCTGAAATCACAATTAAGACAATCGTGGATTCAAATTATCGAATTATCTTAAAATGGTATATGAACAAACAAAATGATGAGGCTAAGATTATATGTAGCATCCTTGTGGAGGTTTTAGAAGGAATCTGACTTCTCTCTAACCCATGACAGCTTTTTAGAGATATGCTACATGCAAATGTAAGCATCTGTAGCCTGAAGCCATCTTCTATGGAAGGGTCTGCTTTAGGCTTAAAAATCTTGCCAAAGGGAGTCAGACCAGGTAATAAAATCTGCTATTTTACAAGAGGTTTTCAACATCTGGGTTAAATTCACAATTTAAATATTGCAAGAGTCAAAATACCAAACTATGCCTGGTTTCCAGTGTGCTATAAGGACTCAAAATCCTCATTTAAATATTACAGAGTTGCAAGATAATACCTGGGAATTATGACATTACTCACTTGGACTCGCTGCCATCAGCATCAAATGGAGAGTCTGTTTAAAACTATCAAATGGAAAATTCTAAAGGAAAGCTTAAAATTCTGTTCCTTTTCAAGATTAGGAAAATTAACTTTATAGTTTGCTCTAGGCTATGTTTTCCTGTATTACTTCTAAAAATATAACTTAATCAATGGAATCACTGCCATGAAATATGACATCAAGTGCTTTTACCCACCCACAAGGGCAATCACACTGCCACAGAAACAGGTTAGACTTGTTGGAAACAAATCCCAACCCCATCTATGCCTCCTGTTATTTCTACAGGTGCCTACATTTAATTGCTTGGAAATGCAGTGTACTGTAATTCAGTTTAATTTCTTTTATTATTTATTTTTACACCTTTTGGACATCTTCCAAGAGAAATGTCATCCATACATTTTATATCATGGAGTAGCTACTTATCTAGCAGTACTAAGAGCTTGTTAATAAAGTTTATGAGTTACTGCTCCTGTGTGAATTCTTTTGCTTCCAGTTCTGTTACTTACAAACTTTCCCACCCTACACCTAATTCCTGATTTGTTACTTATCGTGATTAAAAAGTATTCTCCTCACCACAAGCTGGATGTATAAACACTCAGATGAGAACTTAGAGAGCTTACAAAAGCATCTTTGTGTGGCTTTTTGGAGCGGGGGGGAGGAAAGGCTTGCTATATACTGGCTGTTAATAAGGACAATGTTTCACTTTTGATACTGCCTTTTGGGAAATTTAGCTGAAGAAAATACTTCTTGGTCATTATTCTTTATTTTTTCATAGCTTCCTGCTAGCTAGAAACTGTTATCTTTCAGGCTACATTAAAGAACTGTTACTTTTTGGGCAGAAGGGAGAAACCCTATTCCCAGACAAATAACCAGGGAGAACAATGAATATACACAGCCTTTCTTTTAAACCCCTCCTGAATTACAAACTCAATTTATGAGCTTGAAAGCTGGGAATTTAGCTTGACTATGTATTGCATTTCATAGTAAATCATATATTTATTATGTATTAATTTATGTATTGTATATTCATTGATTTATATATTTTTGTACCAGTGACCTGCTGTATTCAAAGGACATTTTGAAAAACCACAGCAAAAATACTCCTGAGTCATGAAGCTTGAAATTTACTTTGAAAGAAGTTACAAGCAACAAATATTAGAAAGAAGAAAAGGACTTACAGGTACATTTATACTCAAGATGCTGAATCTAATATGGTGAATGTTTTTTTCTTATGAAGGCACCATACCAGATGTTGTGTTTCCCATCTGGAACAGGGCATCAATCTTCTAAAATCTAGGAAGACTGGAGTAGTGGTCACCAAATAAAGTGTTTAGTTTACTGATCATTTAATGCCTCTTATAACCTGGGGGAGATTTTCACTTTCTGGATCTTGTATTACAGGGTTACTGTACAAGATCCCAGCCACGCAGTAATCATCCATCAATAGTCACTACTGATCCAAGAGGGCAGTTTGTTTCACAGGGCTTTTACAAGAACTGATCTGTTGATGAGTTAGTCACATGTGCTTAAATATCTCCTTAGACTGGAACACAACCTTATTTCCTTAAGTACATTTATAATGTAATTCAAAGATTTAATTCCTTAATCACAGAGCTGCATTTACAGAAACGTGAGGGAAGGAATTACCCCTGATGTCTTCTAGATACAAAAAAATAATAATAAATATAAAAAAAAAAATTGCTTCACTGTAGGAAAAAACTTCTCTGGATTACAGCAACTGTCCATAAATGCCCAATAATTCTTCAAATTTTACCAAATTATTCTAAAAGGCATTATAGCAACATAGGGTTTTTTAGACTCAAAATTCACATTTAAAACTGTCTGCATTAAAGGGAAAGCTCGGAGAGTAAATCTGAAACATTTAAGAACTGCGTAAGAAAAAAAAAACCCAAACATTTCCTATCTAATGCTTGTCCTGGTTTGAGTGAGAACAGAACTAATTCTGTTCAGTGATTTTACTTTTCAGCTCAATTCAAACTAACTGCACTGTCTGAAGCTAGCAGCCTGTTTTCCCAGGCAGTGTCTGCTGCTGGCAGTGATAACACCCCAGGTTTAGAGCTACTACCAAGGGTTGGTGTGCAGGATCTTGTGCCCCACAGTAAGGGGTGCAGCGGTGAAAGGCCGCACCTGCAGGGAGGAGCAGACAGGGCAGGTGACCCCAAATTGACCAATGAGGCATCCAGCCCACACACATCATATTAGGTATCAAGCTGAGGGATTGAGAGGGTCTGTGGCTCCTCTCCCCTCTCACTGCCCTCTCCGACTGCTTTGCCAGCTTTGCTTGGCTTGCCTCAGATCCTCTTTCAGTTCCTTCCTTGGAGCATCCCAGGAGGACTCTGTCCGTTCTGCCTTCGATCCCCATCAGTGTGTTCCTAAATCTGGAACCAGATTCCAGCTCCTGCACACAGCTCCCGTCTGCTGCGGGGCTCAGTCTGGGACTCCCAGTGCCTGCTCCACAGCACCAGTGGTGATGGTGATGTGATTGCCACTGGGGGTTGGGTTCAAGACTGGTTTGGTACATATTTGTATATATTCCATTATTATTATTCTCATTCTCATTGAAGGTGTTCTAGTTTCCTTTTCTAATCACTAAGTCTCTCTCCCTTATTCCCTTTCTCTTCCCCTTTGGGGAGGCAGGGAGGTTAACAGAGAGTGTCTGTTATCGGTCTAAGGGGCCACCCTGACCCTAACCCGTGACAGTGTTGCAGTATTTCTTCTCTATACCTTCCATAAAGCAGAATGTCTGATTAAAATGAAGTTTATTCTATGTTTATCCAATCTGTATCCAGATTTGGTGGATATTTTTAAATACTCCAGCACCAACAAAAACACAGACATCCAGAATGTAACAGATTAAAAATATTTCAGATAATTTGATATTAACTCTGTGAGACAGCAGGTTAAATTGAAGAGTGAAAACAGAAAAGAACAAATAGGCATCTTGCTTCAGGCAATTGATTAATCATTATTTGATAAGAGCCTGAAACTATATCAAACCAAAATGTATCAGGTTGCAATTTTCCTCAAGGACAATAGAAATTTGTGTTTACTTTCAATGGAAGAAAGGACTAAATCAATAAAATCTAAAAAGCATTTCTTCCACAAAATAGTCTCAAATATAAAAGGCATATTTTATTCAGTGCATCTATTTTAATTGCAAAGAAAAACAAAACAAAAACTAACCCAACAAAACCCCCTCATTGCTACTTTTGATTCAATTTCTCTATAATTGTCAGCTCCCAGAGAAGAATAAATAAACTTTTTTTCCCCCCCAGGCTTGATTTTGAATCATGTTCCATTTGTAAAGTAAAATTCTGCTGAAGTGCTTTACTTATTCCTTGTGATGTGCCTTGAATACAATGAGGTTACCAAGACATACTTAAGCACAAAATCTAAGTAGTAAACGTAGGCAGGCAACACAAGTACCAGGAAAAACCTCAGTTAAAAAGCTTAAATAGTCTAGCTCATTTTAGGACACACCTACAAACGGGGGAGGGGGGGGAGATGACTGTCCAAGAAGCAGTACTGCCATGAGGGGACCCGTGAGGGACACAATTTCTAACTCTAAAGTGGTAAAGGGCTGCAAACTTTGTTTCATTGTCTCACTGCACCCTTGGCTCTAATTTCATTTATTGCAAAAATGGTTTGAGAAGCCCAGGGATAAAATGGGAGCAGATACAGAATAATAAATAAACTCTGTTTCTTCTATCTGCATCTATAGGTTGATTCACTATATTGCAGCTCAATGAACCTAAATAGCTCACAAGGAATATTTGGTTAGATGACTGGTCAGAAGTTCTGTAAAGGTATCTGGTTATTTGCAATCAGATGATGGGCAGCAGTAACAGAGTCACTTAGACTGTGATTTCCCAACTATGCAGTGGTTTTTTTTCTCCTCCTAACATCAGAGAAATGCCCAAAAAACCTGTCACACAAAGGAAGACAGAGGTTGATAAAAACTAAGCACAGGAGATTAATTCGGTACTTGACTGGAAACTTTGTGTCTGGACAGTTTTAAAGACCTAAACCAGCAAACCAAGAAAATGTCCACAAATAAGTCAATTTCTGGAGTAATTTTCTATTGCTGGGAAAAGTATAGAAAGCATTCCAACAGCAATCGATGTGTCTCACAAAGAAACTGAGAAAGGGCAGTTGCTGTATCAGCCCACACTGCCTACTTATAATTTCCTTTCCTCCTGTTGTTTAGGGAGAACAGAATAACAGCTTATTTATATGGAAAATTTTGTTGGAAAATAACTTTAAGAGAAACTACCGGACCCAAAGGAATATCACTGTATTGCTGATACATTTTGATCAGAAGAATGAAGGATGAAAAACCAACACTGACTGTTCCAGAAAATGTTTTTCTCATATACACTACATCTTGTCATTCAGCCTAACAACTTCTGAATGCTTAGACCATGTGGAGGTGCATTTATTAAATACTGCTTCCATCCAACTTGCAAAAGGCAAGCAACTAGAATAGATGATGCATGCACATTTTTATTTCAAGTAATAAACCAGGCATTATTTTCCATTTGATATATGGCACTTCCTCTGACGATCACCAAAAGTCCTGGAGTTTTCAAAAGACCGTCTCTTTTCTTAACATTAAAACTCAATATGACCATAAGACAAACATACATCAAGCTCCAAATGTACTTTTCTATATATATGTGTATACACACACACACACAAACACAGAGAGAAAATGTATGTGTGACCTGTGTTCGGTGGCCTGTGGATGTGCCATTCAGAATACACTTTTGATTTAATTGTTAGATTAGTCTTTAAAAACATTCATATATATTCCATCTTTTTCAAATACACTAGCTGACTTGCATGATTCTATAACATAAGATATTCTTATCTTCAGTTGCAAATGAAAAAAGAAAAATTGTCATTACAGTGAAGCTATTTAGTCAGTCTCTCCCATTTACATAGCGGAATCATACCCAGCGTGACAGGTTAAGCAAAGGGAAATACAAGTAATAGCTGTTGTGCAAAGGTTATAGAAGGCAAGTAAACATTTTCTGAAGGGCTGTGTTGAATTCAAAGTGCTCTCAAAGGCCAATTATCTCAAACTATATACAATGCAGTTCCAATTAAAAGATGATGTATCTGTAAAGCATTCACTCTTTGTAACAGACCTTCAAGGGAAGCCACATCAGAGCGTAAGAATCACCCACCCTGCCATGCAGGGGGCTGAGGCAGTGGGGCAGGGGCCAGCCTGGCTGAACAGGGACCTCCTGACAGAACTCCACCACAAAACAGAAACAAAGACGACTGGAAGGATGGCTGTAGTGTATAAAAGGAATACTGTCCACAAGTCAAAGCTCAGATGGAAATAAAACTGGCAAGGCACTGCAAAGGCAAAGAGAAAGGCTTTTATAGCTACAAGGACAGACAAAGGAAGATGAAGGAAAATGTAGGTCTGCAGCTGCGTGGAGCAAGGGACTTAGCATCAAAGACGATGCTGAGGTACTCCAAGCTGCCTTTGTCTCCACCTTTGCAATCACTGTCCCTCGGGCAGTTCAGGCAACTTGTGGATGGCACTGCAAGGGCTCTATTTAATCAAAAAGTTGTGGGATGCAGGAGACATCTCTAGGACCTGGAAAAGGCAAATAATATGTTCACTTTCAAAAGAGTGAGGAAAGCTTGCTAAACTATGCACTAGTCAGCCATCACTTCTGTTTCCAGGAAGATCACAGTGGAATTCCTTCTGGAAGCCATTTCCAGGTACACAATGGACGAGAAGCTGACTGGAAAAAGCCACAAGGGTAAATTGTGCCTGACCAGCCTGACTGCCTTCTCTAATGAGGTGACTGGCTCTCTGGATGAGGAAAAGACAAAGGATTTTGTTTACTTTGGGTTTGGCAAAGCCTTCAAGACAGTCTCCCACAGTCATGGCATCTCCATTCATAGAAATACTCAAAATTCAGTTGGCCATGGTCCCATGCAGCTTTAACTAACTTCTACACTAGCCCTGCTTTGAGCAGGATCTCAGACAAAATTACTCCCTTAGTGTCTCCCTCCAACCTAAATTACCTTACGATTCTATCTTTCATCTTGTCATAAATGTTCACACCAGAAATGTTAGTAACAAAAACAGAAGCATTAATCTGAAGAACTTCTGAACTTCTAAGTTAAAACTGCGAGCAGCAGAAGAAAGCAGCTTTATCAATAGGCAGGCATTAGCAATAACACAGGAGACTGACAAACAGGAAGAAACAAGTCATCAATATTTCAATATCCTGAATCACACTTCAGTATATTCCCAAAATCCTAAGTTAGTAGGACCACTCAGATAAAGCACACAGGCATTAGAGTAGTCTGAACTGGACATCAATACATACACATTCCCTAGGGAATAGCTGGAGATGCTGTATATCCCCAGTTTTTCCTAATTGATCCCCAATTCTTATCAGTAGTTAGAAATTCTTAACAGTAGATTCCACAGAATGAATGAGTTTCAGTGTCTTTTCCCTTTGGGAAATGTCTCATCAGCATCAGAGTGTGGCAGAAAATTATGATTCTTCTTAGCATCTTTTTCCTTATAGAAAAAAAAAAATACTGCACTGTGAACTTTTAAAGCTTGCCCCAGGCCTTCCTCAAGTGTCTGGAAAAAAAATTAAATTCCTAAACAAGTATCTTTATGCCACTGAAGTATAGAAGGTTCTGCTCTAGTGGATCAAGTAAGTAAAACAAAAACTTCTCAAAAGACCTGAGTAGACTCCTCCTCCTACTGTAGATGTCTGAACAATTGAAATGACTAAAAGACAAATGATGATAAGAAAAAAAAAAAGTGTCTCCTTAAGCTACATAATCTGCTTTTTTATATATGTCTTATAAATATTCTCCCTGGAAGTTCAATTATAACCACTGAAGAGCAACAGGCCATCAGCCAGATCTTTAGGAAGTCAAAAGGAAAGAAAATAAAAGCAATTGGAAGTATTTTCCTTATAATACGCCTTCTGGAAAACATTTGCCCTCTAGGCTCCTATCACCTTCACAGCAGCTTGAATACCTGAGGACAGATTTTCATCACAATTTTTAGACATTACTAGTCTATAGTCTGTTTCAAGTAGTTACAATAGACTAGATTTCCAAATGCATTGCAAATGTAAACATTGTGTTTATGAAAAAGTAAAGGCACTGAAATATCTCAAGACAACTATTCCCGTTCTTCACAAGTCTTCATGTGGATGTGCTGAGTAACTACTTACAGAAGAATTCTTGAGCTACTTATGGAGGAAAAAAAACCACCACCACCATTTCACCCAACTTAAAATGAATAGTGAAGCATATGGTAGTAAAAGTTTTCCAATGAAGTAAAAGCTGCATGTAAATAATGTTTTGAAGTAGTTATTCACCATCACACTGAAAGTCCTTATGATTACATGATAGATTAAGCCAGCAACTGGCAATAGACAGATCAGTGATCCACAGCTGCATGGTAAATGGTGGTATTTCCAAGTGATGTTAATATTCTCTCGAGACACAATGTGACACACTAGGCATCTGTTTTCCCTGTGCGCTTCCTATGGTGCAGCTAATTATGGCTCCCAGACAGTCAGTAGGAAAGATTACTTTAAACCCATTAAAAAAAATAACTGTTTAAGATGAAATTCCAGAATTCCTTCATAAAAAAAAAGCCATACACTGACATCAACCACACTAGATGAAACAGTAATACAAGCATCTATGTGAACGTCATTAATTCTGACAGTAACACAGAGCTCATACTGAAAGCCTCAGCATCATAGCATCACTAAGGCATCAGCCAGACTCTAACACAAGAATGGAGACATGTCCATTCAGGTCTTGATTTTAACATGATTCTCATTATCACAACTGTTCACTGTGTGTCAACCATGTTAGAAATTAGAAAAAGGTTTTCTAATTTTCCACGTGTCTCAACCACACTGACAGCTGAGTTGGCAAGTTATAAACCAGAGGATGATAGCTAGCAGTGACAGAAAGCTAAATAATTCTGGGAACATTCATCCAACATCCTGCCAGAGAACAAAACAAAGTTAACTATAAAATGAGAAATAGAGAGAATAGGAAAGAATTAAAATTGGGAGAAAGAAGATAGAAGAATATGCACAGTATTTTGCAGACATTACTCACCAAAAATAGAGTTCTGAAGTTGCTCAGATCACCAAAGAATTCTTCTATGCTTATTGCTTTGGGATCAAAGGCAAAATATTCTCCCAAATTTTCATACAGTTTAGTCATGTTGTTGTGCATGTTGGACAATTTTTCATATTGCTCTCGGGCGCTCTCAGCAAAGCTGTAAGGTTTTGTTAAGGAAAATGATTCAATCATAATAAAATATTAAAAAACAAACAAAATAAAAAAGTATCAAAAACTCAGTACAGATGTTATAACTGGAAAATCTCTTAGTGCTGTTCTGCTTTTAAATATGACATTTTTAGGTATTAATGTTTATATTTCTGCACAATCTTATCAACATAATCTTATCCCATTTTTCCCTTAAATGATCCTTTCCCTGGTAAAGATTTGCCATTAATAGGCTATACAAATGACTTGATAAAATCTCCCAGCCTCTTGAACGCTTCCTGTTGAAATAACTACTTAATTTTGTAAAACACATATTGAAAACGTCCCACTCTTCTCAAGTGATGTCATGTCCCCCATACTAGGTACTTCCATTTCATATGTAAAAATTGCATTGTGCATAGCTAAGACTGACAAAATGAGATAGTATGATGTCTAATTTTCTTTGCCTTTTATTAAAGATGTCATCTTTATGGATTCTATAATGGCCAGCCACATAGCTGAGCTCATGCCTCAGGATCCTGGTACAAGGTGCACTTATTAGCAGTATGCTCTCAACTATGTAATTTCACAGAACTTATAAAAATCCACCCACTTGCCCCAGTTAACTGACAAAAGAGCTTTAAAAAAATATTAGTCAGAAAAACACCACAGAACAACAAAAGTATTTTTTATTTCCATTAGGAAGTGCAGAAGTCTAGAAATTAAACAGAGATTTACTTCCATCCCAACAGTCATCATTAAAATTTTGGCATAATTCTTTTAAATAGGAAAATGTGTTGCTTTTGCTTGTTTCCCACCCCCCATATGAAAACTATTTCTAGAATAATTCATTTGTAAATACAGGAAAGGTGCAAACTACTAAGGGAACTATTAGTTTGCCTTGAAGCAAGTTAAGTTTCAGCCTACTGTTTTCTTCTGCGCTTTGGGGTTTTTTATATCCAAAGATATGAAGTCACAAATCACTGTAAAAAAACCCCGAACAAGCTAGTACACGATTAAACTAGTTCTGCTGATACTGAATTGTAGCTGATGAAAGTGTTGTGCTGTACATATCAAACCCCAAGAACAAAAGACACGAGTTATTCCCCAAACTACAAAAATCATGTAGCCTGGCTCCCTGTGGCTTTCACTTGTAACAACTCTCTTCCATGTGGATTCCAGTTCTTAATACACATGCTTCAACCTTTCCCCAGACTTGAGGCTCTAATTTGAGACTTCGTCTAGTATCACATTTCTAATTAATATTTTTGAGATGTCTATCTCTCTGCAAAAGAACAACCTGGAAACTAATTGGGGGAAAGAAACATACAGAGAAATCATATACACCATTTATTTTTGAGATTAGACTACACCCAAAAAAGATCCTTCAGAGAATAGTCAGAAACTTGCAGAATGAAGAAAGGGAACTCAGGTGGATATTCTATTCATAACATTTATGTAGAGTTTGGATAATTAAAAAGCTGTCATTTCATGAGCTATGTGCAAGCGTAACAAAGCTGAAAGGAGCTTCCACTGGAAAGAGGTCTAATGCTTCACCTGGATTCTTCTGCTCTAACTAATGCAAAGGTATGTAAATAGCAATTTTACATTTGTTCCTGTAAGTATGGTCAAAAACTTTATATAATAGAAATTTTCATCCTAAGGAACAGTTTTTAAGTAATCCTTTCTTCTTTGTGAAAGCCTCAGCAGTATGACCTGTATGCTTTTGTTTAGTGTGTAACATCCATTTAGAGTGGTAAAAAGTAGAAACCACAACATCATGGATCTTAACAGAGAAATATCAAGATTTTGAAAGAGTCATTTTTACTTACATAGTTTCATACCAGTACATACACAGTAGTAATACCTGTATTCTCAGTGTATTGAGATTAAGTTTAAGCTGCTTGGTTAGAATTTCAAGCTTGGAAAGTTGAATCACTCATCTAAATACAAGACAAACTTGGTTCAGTTCAGACCTCAATGACATTTAACTCTACAAAGGGAAATGAAAGTTTAATGGCAAGAATACATTAAATAGGCAATAATGGCACATTACTGAATTATTGAGCACAGACTAAAAATTTTAGAAAAAACATGAATTGCCTTAAGAGTCAGCAGACTACTGTCTTGAAAAAATACTAAGAAGAAATACGAAGATGTATAATTATACAAATTTTATCCTTGGTTCATTTTTTTTAAAAACAATCTCATGTAATATTAAAACAAATTAATATACTAAAAAGGACTGAAAAACCTGAAAGAAAAAAACCTTCAAACATTGCAGATTTGAAATTAATTCTGAGACAAAGCTCTCAAAAGTCAAATTCTCCATTCAGAAGAATGTGAGAAATAACAACAGTAAGCTCTAAAAAGGGAAAAACCAATAGTGCTACTGAAACTAGAAGGTATTTTACAGTCACACCATAGAAATATATACTGTAATTTCAACATATTATTTTTTATCTAATAAGTATCAAATTGCAAATAAGAAACACCATTAACAGATGGCTGTAAGACAAAAGAATGTCAGCAAGATGGATGAGTATCATGAGCAAAGAGAGAATAGAGGATTTTAACTATACTTAATTTTGAAGAAAATAAGCCAGTGCTGTAGGGACAATAGTTTCCAGTCATATACCGTGTCATATTAACAAGGTTACTTTGTCACAATCTATATGCCTCCTACTATCTTCATACTTATAAAAATATTGGTACCCTGAAACATCACCTTGTAACACACTAATTCAAGTCATTTCTAAGACTCAGTCAATACAACTACTCCAGAGAAGCAATGTCATACTTGCCACACTATTTCATTAAAAAAACACTAAAAAAAATCTAAGCTATCAAAACTTTTCACAATAGAAATACTTAATTACAACAGTTTTCATTAATGTAGATTGAAGCTTTAATGAGCACTCAGTTAAACTGTAAGCAAGGTTTCATTTGTACTATTCTGAACCAAAACAAAACCCACAGAGCTATCAAGTGTAAAGATAATTGTTCAATTAAGAGAAATTACTTTATTCACCACCTTGTTTTTCCATGTACACACACTGGATTTTTTTAGGTTCTTTGACAACCATAAGAATATCCTAAACCACAACTTTACTGTGAATACTGTTACTTGAAAAATTAAAAACAAACAAACAAAACAAAACCCCCTCAAGAACAAAACTTGGAAACATTTTCCCACCTTCAGTACTGTCCTGCTTTCAGCTGGATACGGTTAAGACTCTTCCCAGTAGCTGCTACAGTGCTGTTTTTTGGATTTAAGTGAAAATCACTTGGCTAACACACACATGTATTATTTGTTGCTGAGCAGTGTTTATAGGAAGTCAAGGACTTCTCAGCTTCTTACACTGCCCTGCCAGCAGAGGCTGGGGGTGCACAAGAAGCTGGGAGGGGACACAGCAAAGACAGCTCCCCCAAACAAGCCAAAGGGACATTCTGGACCATATGATGTTACGCTCAGTATATAAACTGGGGGCAGCTGGCCAGGGACACCACAGCTCAGAAACTGGCTGGGAACTCATCAGTGGGTGTTGAGCAAATGTATTATGCATCAATTGCTTTGTGTATTCTATTGTTATTATTTTCCCTTCCTTTTCTCTCCTGTTAAAGGGTCTTATTTTAAGCCATGAGTTTAACTTCCTCACCTTGATTCTTTCTCCTATTCCCCAGGGGCTGGGTGTTTGTGGGGGGTGTGAGAGTGACCAAGTGACTGTTGGTGCTTATTGTCAGCTGGGGTTAAAGCACAGCAAGTACCATACCTGTATTCTGAAGTTCCACAGAAACCAAGAAAAATGTGTTTGCAAATCTGAATATATGGAGAGTTATTGCTTTACTAAGATTAGAAAATACACCACTGTAATGACAACAGAGCCACATCTAATCACCACCTAGGCAACCTTGTGCATAAACCCACTTATTTTAGTGGTTACTAGGTAAAGGAAACTTTATGCCCTTTAATCCGTTTCCTTTTTTCATTTTAACATTACTGCAGAAGGTAACTACATAAAAGTACTCCGAGATTCTCTAAGTGTTATTTCAGATTAAAATTTACAGGTGTCTTCTAAAAATGCTATCCTATTTCATTGGGTTGAACATATCACCTTGAGATGAATAAATAACTCACTCCCTGTTCAGTAATGGGTACCAAAATTTAATAGTATATGATTCACCATGCAATCCAGTAAAATCCTCTGTACACTACGCCTCTAAAGAACTCTAAAGGAAATTAAAATGTAAACAAATAACAAAAGAAAACATCTTTTAAATTACAGCAATACAGTTATATGTAGACCATTGACTTCCATTATCCTGATAGCTTTATTAAATTTTGTTGCCAAATTTCAGTACTAATTGTACTTTTTCTTGTCTCTTCTTACTGTTCGAAGAGAGGCTGGGAAACCTTCACACCTTTTTTTCTTTCCTTGTCCCCCTCCCCTCCTTTTAAAAGGGATTTTGTTTATGTGTTTGCATTACAGCTGTCAACTTGCATTTTGATCCAGTTCTATGGTTTGCTTGACAATGACCACCAGTAGGAAGGGAAAAAAAGATTGTTTAGATACCCAGATGAAAAAGAATTGCTGCAGTGAGAATATTAAGTGGAGTGTTAGTATCAGAATACACATAAATATTAGTACAGCTGTATGAAGCCAGCTGTAACAACTGAAAATATTTTTTGTATAAGCAAATCAATGATTTTCTACACTTCAAAATCTGACCAGATGACTGCAGTTTGCTGGCATTTCAGTGTAATGCCCAAATTAATTCACTTAATTAAGCAAGCAATGGATACAAATGTTACCATGACACAATGCTACTGCATTATGTCCAAGAAAAAGAATCACTAATTATCATCAATAGCAGAATTAAATTCTTTCTGTCCATATTAGGATCACTACCATGGTACTTCCATGCTTTCTACTGGTTTCTTCCATGCAAACAGATGAGAAAAAAAAAGACTTTGCATCAGTTGGAGGGAAGTCATCACTTCCAACAAAACAACTGCTATGAAATTCAGATCAATACATCAATAACTCGAAAAATAGTCAATAAAATACCTGCACACACAAGAAAGTCACTTGCCTGAAGGTAACACCTATTACTGTCACCATCTACAAAAGAAATGAAAGCCAACACTGACAGCCTGGCACTCATCCGCAATAAATATGCCAGAGCAGAAAGAACATTTTGGTAATTTACATTTTGGTAATTTTACTACAATTGTAAGAAATGAGCTGATGTTCGAGCAGTTAAGGAGGCCCATCTCCACGGGTCAGTACATAGTCAGTAGAAAAGTGGAATTTAACAGATGTTCACCACAGGTCTGAAACAGTAAAACAAAGAGACCAGAGCTGATGACTTTGATATCTCCAGAAGAAGAAAGAATGCAATGCAAGCAAAAAGAGACACCTGTCAGAAACTTCTTAACACTTTCCAAAAGCATTTCAAAGACTGAATAGATGTTCTTTTTGACATGTCTTTCCAGCTACTGGTTACAGGAAGCTGAAAACATGTGAAAGCAACATCCCATTTGGGGAGTTTTTCATCTAATGCTTGATTCTCAAAAGTTTACGCTGACACAAAAAAAAAATCATTTAAGAAGAGGCAGCTGGCATTATGCTACAGATGGATTAACTCCTACTAGAGAGCAAAAACACAAGAACAAAAGAAAATGAAGGCCAACTGGGACTGGAGATGGGAGATGTTCTCATTTATAAATATACTCAACCTACTAAAGGGAAAGAATCAATGTATTTAACTTAATATATAAATTTGCACTATAAAGAAGATGTAAAAAATAAATCATGGACTTTCTAGCAGGCTTGCTGAAAAGCAGAGCCAACTAAACTTTATTTAAATATCCATTTTACTTCTCTTTCTGTTAACTTCAGTTTTATTGAATGTATCAACGTCTGCTCTTAATATTCACTACAGACAGAAACTGTTCCAAAAAGACAGCACAGCATCATTAAAAACAACAGAAACTTGTGATCATTATAAAACTCCATAGGATTTCTTTGAAATTTGCCCACACTAGAAATTTTAGGTGCATTTTTAACAGTTTGATTCTACATTTAGATTTTAGAAGACATGCTGGTTTTAGATAACAATTATAGTCATCGTTATGATGATAAATCACCTTCTATAATTTACAATAAGAACACTGATAACCTGTTTTCCATTTCCAATGTAACTTCTTTTATTAAAATGCATTTGTGAAAAAATATGCATGGTTTTGTTTGTTAGCTTTAAATAGAAGACTGCAAAATGTCCATGAACCATATTATTACACAATGATAAATCTCCACACCTTCATAATCCTAAATATTGCAAGACTGAAAAATATATGTCAATGGGTAGTCTTTCACGCTTTATTAAATTTTCAATTTCAAATATTTTATTATTTTGTTAGCTATTCCAAACTCCTGAGTATTCATTTAACTGTTCTGAAAATTGACAATTTCCATCAGAATATTCCGCGTCTCAAATAGTGTAGTTTTAATTATAACTGGCTTATTAAAATTGCCATGACCAATTATATTTTTGAACCTTTTACTCCTGTCCTGAACAGAACTATGGAATTTATGTCCTGCACTTGAAGCAGAAGGGAAGGCAGCCACAAATCATAATGCTACTCAAATCTGATGGAGACACACGTACACACTACAACTCTTTAAAGGGCCAGACAGATCTGGAATATCTAGAACAGCTAACACACCAATAGGTGAAGTTTTGATAAAATCACAACTTCGTTATTAATCCAACACAGAGTATATGCATTTTAACAGCAAAAAAACCCCAGTCTATTATCTTTACTGTGGGTTGTTCTACTCTGAAGAATCAGAAGTTAGTTTTACTTCCATTAACTAATTATCAGTCAGCTCAATCCACAGCATGCTACTGCAGACACTGTAGGCTAAATTAATAAATGTGCTGAAAAGCTGCCTGTTCAAAAAGCTTGAACGTTAAATTGTTGGAGCCTGAAATGATATAGTTGGGGGAGAATTAATTAGGCAGAAAGAATTATGTAAATAATCACAAAACAGCTGATTTTTGTTTGGATGCCTTTGTGATATATTAGATAAAGCATAGAAGAGTGGGATTAAAAAACATTTGTGACACGATTCATCATAAATGTTGTATTTTACTCAATATCAATGTGTGGATCACCAGATCTACTTGCAAATTAACCTTATTCATAGGTGGCACTTGACATCCTCAGCAGTAAGAAATTAGCAGCAAAAGGAAATCAAGCGCACAGTAGAGCAGGCAAGAAATCAGAAAATAATTTCAAGACTCTGCCTCCTCAGAGGAGTCTGCATTTAGACCTAGAGGTACTTCAACCTGGAGCATATCTGGCCTTCTGTATTTCTGACTCTGAATCAAGTGTTGAGTTACAGCCAAGCTGAGTTTAAATGGCTGACTGAGCAGCAGACCAGGTTGTGGAGAGCGGTTATGAAATTCTGGAGACACTCAAAAGCCATCTGGACATGGTTCTGTAAGCCTGCTCTAGATGGTCCAACTTGAGCAGGAGAGTTGGACAAGATGACCTCCAGAGGTCCCTTCCAACCTCAACCATTCTATGATTCTGGGAAACATTACTGAACAAGACTTGGTTGCTCTGACCATCCATAATTTCAACTTTAAAATGTGACATCTCAAATAGCTTCTTTTCCTATAAACTAGATACATATTGGAACTTCATTAAAAAAAGCCCAAATTTACAAATAGGGTTTACCCATAACACTTTACCTAAATATAGCTCTTCCCACTCCCAGCATGCCAAGTTAAAAGAGTCAATCAGAACTGCTGAAGAGAAACAAAATATTAAGAACAAACCAGTTGTCAGAATTCTCGTTACGAATTATAGACATCTAGCTTTAAAATTACCTTGCTGAATGGTGCATTATTCCAAGAAATCAAACCGTCTTTATTATTTAAATATAGTTTCCAATGAAATGGATTATTCTCAGAATTTCACAAGCTACAATTCAGCTAAACACGTATGAGGACCAAATAATTCCATTTATCTGCACTGCATTTAACTTCCTATCAGCACTTAATCCAACTCATTGACTTTACAAAAAAGAACCAAATCCATGCTTCAAACTCACTTCTGAAACTAACGTAATCCCTTGCCATGATCACCTGAATTAAAACCACAAGCAGTCTTCTTGCAAATCTAGAATTCATAGAGCAACACACGTTTCCCCCCGCCCATTACAATACTACTAAAAATACTACTAAAAGAGCACAAATATTTTTGTAATGATTTCCAAACAGCTACCACTAAGGGTTTCAACCATACAAACTGCATTCTGTGATTTCAAAACTCTTGTGTACCACTTCAGACCAGGATTCTGGAACAAGGAACTTCCAAACTAGACCAAAAGAAAAAGTTTGCTACAGAAAGATGATAAAGTTTGATTCAATATTTTCATCAGCTTTAATGAAGAATGTACCAGTGCTCTTAGTTTCTAATCTCCAAGCTCATCCATAATAGAGCATTGTTTGAATTGAGCTGGAGAAACACAAACAGAACTTATTAGCTGAAGACAGAAATTCAGCTTTAATAACAGTAAGTCATTTACACTGATAGCTTTATTTTCACCTGCTATCAGTATGTAAACAGATGCTAACAATTTTATCATTCACACTACATACATAATGTATCTCTGTGACTACACAAAGACGAGACTTCTGGAGCATACACAGATAATTATGAATCACAATTATATACCTAATCTTTTCTTCCTGTTGAAAGCTTGTGAAAAACACAATTAAAAAATGGCAGAAATATTAATTACAATACACTTCATCTACCCAAATGAAAACCCAAAGAAACAAAGACCCATAAGAAGAAACACCATTTTATATGTTTACACAGAATCATGTACTTCTCAAGGCCTTAAAAGATTCACTAATAAAATATCCATAAAAAGCTCAGAGTGAGAATTTTTCTCATTATCTCATTATTTGGCATTTGACAGAATAACCCAGAAAAATCCCTACAAAAGAACAGTTGCTTCTCAGCTATCATACAGCAGAGATCTACTCCTTTACCTGGCCTTCATTCCCTTAGTACCCCAAGAAGTAATTAGCTATGAGAATTATTTAATGCGACTGCATTCACTGTGTAGACAACACCATTTCAGTGTTTGGATCCATGAAACTGAAGCACAGCAAGATGATAGCATCTGATAACTATGCTAGCTGTGACTTGCTCCTTCTCCCTAAATGCAGAATCATGCTTAAGAGCAAGTTAACTTAAGATGAGGCTTTCTGACTGGTCCCTAAATGGCCATAAAACTTTCATTGTGATAAACACCAGAAAAATCTGTTGGTGTTTACTTACTCCTAGCTCTAAGCAATCACAGAGAGTCCTCATTTTCATGCATTCAAACTTCTCGATAATGAAAAGACTATCTCCATTGATTCTACACACACCACTTTACTATGCACTAGAGAAAGCTTATGTCAACATAATTTCAATACTGCCTTTTTATTTATACTACTGTTAATCGAGATGCAAAGATCAGTGCTCATTTCTCCAAAAGTCCCACGGGAACTCTCTCGACAAAAACTGATAAACAAAGTTCTGTTTTATAAAATATTCAGCCCAAGGAACAAAGCTCCACAACTGGTTTATATTGGAAAAGTCTGATCAAAGACTTAGGATGTCAGTTTAGGAATTTCTTGTGGTAGCATTTAGAAGAAAACTTCAGAAGTAAATAAGAATACTTGGGTCCTCAAACAGACCACATAAAAGGCAGTATTTATAAAGCCACAGGCTAGAGAGAAGGGAAGATCTTGTCTAACTTAAATAAAAATACTTCTAAAAAAATGGGAAAATCTCCAAAATTAGAGCAAGGTATTAACCTAAAACACTTCAATTTTTTTTCTTAATTTTTTATTTTTTAATTATTCAGAGAAAAAGCAGTTGATGACCTTAGATGTTAACGTGTTTTGGGGTTTTTTTTCTATAATTGTTACAGGGAAACAATCCTTGAAGTCCACACTCCTATGTTTAACAGAATACAGAAAAGATCAAAACAATTTCTGAAAGCTCTAGAACTCCTGAAAGCAGAACAAACCTTTCATCCTAAGAAAAACAAAGCTTTATTTCCACTGATGAAGTCACCAGAACATTCAAACTGCTCTTGGAAAAGCATGCTGATAGGTATTGAATTTACTGACACTGCCTGACGGGTGAAAAACACCCTTTGAAAAGAATGGCAAAATGCTATTCATGAATAACAGAGATGGGCTATTCAGATTAATTTGTTCTGAAATGGAAGTTGTGAGAGCTGTTACAAATGAGGAAATAGGAGATTATACCAGATGAAGACTGAAATATATACAATTATAGCTATAGCTTCACACCCACCATATTTTGGTTACATCCTCCCTCACAGTTCTTAAGTCTTTTTAGATCTACAGCATGTACTTCACTGTGATGAGGGGAGAGCTGATGGGAGTGCTGGAACAATGGATCCTAGATGACAGGACAGAAGAAAGGCACAAAGAGCCTTAGGAAGTTAGAGAGGAATGTAAAGAATTCTCCAGTTTATTATTCCACCTCAGTAATGCTTTACAGGTCATTTTCCTATACTTGCACAATTCACAGATCTTTGCTCATATCCTTCGAAGTCATGGATCACATTCTTTACCTGGAATACCCATATTAAGAAGTCTGAAAAGTTGTCATACTTTTCCAGCACCTTTTAGAACAGAAATTGTCTACAACTTAATTCTCATTGTGATATTTTGGTTTAAAAAAAAACTGATTGAAAGAATAAGAAGAGTGGTATTTGTACCTTTTTCAGACTCAAATCTCTTTTTTTTTCTGGTGACAAACAATTATAATAATTTTTCATGTATTAATTAAAAGCAACACAGAAGCCATGGTTGTCGAGAACATATCAGACAAAGTGTTGCAAGAGTAATGGATTTCTAGCACACCTTCTCTGGAGAACAATTAGATGAAGATATGTTTAGATGAATAAAAAAAAGAAAGAAAACAACTGAAATACAGATAGTACAAACAAAATAATTCTGCATCAGTTTTGCATATTATATTCAAATTAATTAAAAGTGACTGTTCCAAATAAAGCATTGACAAGCAACCTAACAAGAGTAAAAAAAAATATATAGAGTTGCTGATACCAATTTCAGCAAAGCCACAGTAAGGTCGCCACTCCTAGGAGTGTTATATTACCTTTGGAAGACACAATGAGATGCATTAAACGATAATTACAGCTTTGTGTGCCCTAAATCTTTCAGAGAAACTGCAACCACGTTCACTTTCTCTTTGATCATGCAGTTTTTCCTCACTTCACCTGGATTTAATTAAGAGAGGTATGTTTGAGCTGTCAGTTACACCCTGGTTTAACAACCTTAAATCACTAGATCTGATGGTTACTTCATCTAGAAGCTTTTTGGTGGAACACAGGGAAGGAAAAGAGAAGTGACTCCTTATATTTCTAGGTTTCCTTTAATGCAGCAATGTCAGATGTCCTCATTTTCTTGTTTTCAGAAATCTGAAAAAGTTCAGATCATATGTTTCAAGAGCCCAGATGTTCAGAATCAAGAAGGAAAAGGAATGATTTACATGTCCTGATAAAAAAGCATAGAATAAATTTATTGAAATTGAGATGTTTAGTTTTAACTTCCCCTCCAAAAAGCTGGCTGCTTTTTGTAGGGTTTTTCTTCTGTCTTTTTCTTTTGAGGGAACAGAGAATGGTAGAGGGCAAAAAGCAGCTCCATCAACAGCAACAGTTTTGATGAAGCAATGCCTCATGACAGTTAGATTTTGATATCTAATGCTGCAGCTCTAGGGATTTGTAGAGTGCACTCTGCCTTCAATTTCAGATTTTAAAATAAGCATACAGTAATTAAAAAATGGATCTGTAATGAATTACATTCTAGTAGTACATAATCCCTTACAACAACGTCTTTCAGTGATATGGACAACTCGATTCAATACAAATTTAAGGATGAAAGCACAGTTTCCCTCAGGCAATTATTCACAATCAAGAAGCCTTTAGATTTCCATGTATTTAAGCAGATTTTTGTTCACAGAATTTTATTCTTTAGAATCTCCTAAACAAGGAGGCTTATCCTCCTATATAATTTTTCACGTGCCTGTGTAGATTACTATCAAAATTTTTTCTCTCACTAGTTAGCCAAGGTATACTCTACAAACACATTTCAACAACCTTTTCATTTTTTGTCTTTTCTTGTATAAAATCCTCTCTCAGTGTTATTCAATAGTAGCTTTGAAGCACAATTCTGGATGCAGTCTTCAAGGTGCAGAATAGAATGGAGCTCCCTCATGTGGTAAATCTACATAATCTCGAGGATTAAAACAAAAATCCAACATAAATCTGTCATCAAATGTTTGGATTTACACAGACAGCTTCCAAAAGTTTGTACTATATAATTTACAGAATGTGTTTTTCAATAGCAAGGAATTAGAAAAATAACTTACTTGAAGTTTTTAATTGCCACACAGCTTTGTGGTGCGTGTCATTACACCTCCCCACTTGCAACATTCTCCAGTCAGAAAGAAAATGAATTGTCTGCTTTTAATAACACTATTTTCATCTCTAATTTTATATAGCTCTTGTATTTTAAAATATTAGCTTATGAAAACTGTACCTTAGTCCACAGCAGTTAAAATTCAAAGGATCATTTGGGATTTGTCATTTCTTTTACTGATAGGAAATAGTTGTAAGAGAAATGAACATTATACATTAAAACATGACAAATTATTAGGTGATTTTCACGTTCAGTCTAAGTAATGATTATACCTGTATATTCCTATAATTATCACCTGGAATATCATGGACAGTTTTCATTTGTTTTAAGAAATATAAATCAAATAAAAGAAAAAAAAAAGAAAAGAAACAAAGTATGATAATAAAGGAAGTGGAAATCTCTTTGAAAACACACTTTTTAATCTGTCAGTAAGACACTTTGTTGATGATTCAGTTCTGCACACATCTGAATGAAGGGGAAAACAAGAAGGAATGAGAAGAAAAACACTACTGTAACAAAAAATGAGTATCAAGTGACTCTGAAAATCCAGATGAACTGGGTAAATTTACTGTCTGGGAAGAAAAGTTCTGCAAAATGCTTCTAATGGACATAACCAAGTGCATATAAGCACAAAGTCTAAATTTAATTCACAGATTTAAGATTTTATGAGAACTGTATGATTTTTCACGAGGAAAGAAAATTTAAAAAAGAACAACAAAACTTTAGCAAAACTCATTTTTTTTCTCTGAGGTACTGTGAACATATGATTTAAACTTCATTTCCAAATGTGTTTGCTTCTTGCTTTTTTACCATATAAAAGAGAAGGTAGTGGACAGTTTCTCTTACCAACAAATGAATGCGAATGTCTCCTACTGTTTTTTCTCAAATATGGTATCACACACTTTTTCAAATGCTACCTGATTCCTGATTACTCTCCCAGAGCCCTTTGGTACTTCTCTCTCCTGTGTTTGAATTATTTACTGCTTTGTTATCTCAAAATTCAACTGATACAGTATTTGACTTTTGTTACAGACTCTTCCTGAAAAGAGGACTTCACACAAATCCTTAAAGAACCTGACTGACCTATAATCTGCTAAATACATTGCTACTTACCATCATCCCTTCTTTATGCCCTTAAGGCAGTTTGTAGCCTGTGAGGCTGATCACATCTTGCAGCAAATCAACAACTTTCACATAACTGGTCAATAATTCCCGAGTATCTCTCTGTTGGCTTGTATCAGATTTTGTTCATAAAAGAATGGCCTATCTCATGATCAATTATGCAGCATTTGTAGAATTCCTTTTTCATCAAGGAACATAAAGATATTAAAATATAGTAAGATAAAAAAGGGAATAAAACCAGGTACCAAGGAAAGACATGGCAAAGAATCACTGAAGAGCCTATTAGAACAAAAATAAACATCTAGAACCCTGCCAGATTAGAGTTAACCAATTTAAAGTTTTCCAAATTCTCTTCCACTAAGCAACATGCAGACTGTATCAAATTAAACAATTAACATGAAATACCTCAAAAGGAAATACCCCACAGCACCTCTGTTATTTGAGGGTATGTGATAAAAACAGACACATAATTCTTTTGATGCATAGTGCAGCACAGAGAAACACTCAGAATTTCAGCACACCTTAAGGAAAATGTCATACTTCATGGGATTACCACCCCCCTACTCCCCCAAACCATCCATGTTAATTCCAGAAAGCTTTAGTATGCCTCATTAAAGCTCAGAAAGAGAGGTAGTAAAATAAATGAGACTGGTTTAGATTTGCACCCAATAGGGTGTTCACTCTGATTCAAGATAAACCTCCTACTCCACATTCAGATTCCTACTCCAGATTAAAATGGCCAATACAGAAACCTGTATATAGCAATTCTGAAATTGTAAATTGTAATTAATTCTTCAGAACTCCCATAAGGATTATAACAGTATCATGACAAACCAATTGTTTTTTCCAATCATTTAGGAAAAAGTGTATTTGGGAAAACAACCAGCAACACTGCCATTTACGGTATTAAATAGCAAGCCAAACCCAACTAGATTTCAGTCACGATCAGAAAAGGAGAGTTTATCTATTAAGACAGTAATATATCTTGCTTTGTTTCAGCACTATATCTTAGTAAGTTAACTTTGTACAAAGATTCACAGCTTTCATCTGCTTCACATTACAGCAAACACAATGGGAAAATGTGTTGCAGGTATAGAATATTTATAGGAAGTAGAAACAATCTATTTAACCTTACAGTAGTTCAGTGATCTCTACTGACCTTCATGACAAATATCCCATCATACAAAATCTGACAACAAATAGAAACATTTGCAAATATTTCCAAGCAGCTGTAGTGAGTTATTTTATTTTTTTTTTTAGGGTGAAAAATTAGGTAAGTGAAAGGATTAGTAAATGCCACAAGGCCATACTGACATTTCAGGGTGGAAATGAAATTGAATACCAACAGTTACATCATGACTGTCACTGAGCAAGATGATCTCATAAAAAAAAAAACAAACAACAACCTAAAAACTTCCAAAAAACTATGGCTTCTGGGACTGTATCTGTGAGTGATGCTCTGCTGCTCATGACTGAGGTCTTCAGATGTTCCTGTTATTGCACCTTCTAATTGCAACTGGTCCTGCTCACATTTCTGACCTGCTGATTATCTAATTTTTAAACTGTTACCTAGAGAAAGGCTAGTCTGCACAAGCAGATCATTTTATATCAAGCTGATCATCTTATATTGTGGGGAGACACACTCTCTAAAGACTAAGTAAACAACTTAAGTACATTTTTAGCTCAACATTATCAAATAGACTTTTTTCCCCCCCTAGCTTAATAATGTCAATTGAATATACATAACTAAGCATAGCACAAATTGCCTGTAATCTGGTTTTGAACTTGGCAGGGTCAGTTCTTCAGTAGGATTCAAAATGCCGAGATGCTCTGAGCTTAAACAATTAGCAATGCAGAAATGGAAGAAGAAAACACTGTTATTCATTGATGCCCTGAATTTTCTAAAAAAAGCCGCTGGTTTGGAGAAGCAAAGCAGATTATATGTATGTACTAATACCTCCTATCTTCTATCACAGTGCTTTCAGAAGTGGGATTTTCTGCCTATGCTGATGAAATACGTCAGACCTTCAGATGTACTTCTGAGAATTACAAGCATGATCAGTTAAATCAAGTGTGTCTTGGTTGCTTTAGCATACCCATTTAAATATGATCTGAGTGTTCGGAGATAAAAGGTTTTTAAATGTAACCTTTCATAAAATGATATATTGTTGATTTTCTTTTCAAGAGTGCATTTTAGTGATTCTTTTCTGGCATTTGGGGCAACACAAAATAATGCAAATATGGGGCACACATATTTGGTGGCTGTCAGTCAAGCAGACAAGCAACAAAATCTCAAGTCTAATACTGAAGTAACAAAATCAGCTTTCTTAGAAGTACATTAACTTAGAACAGAGCATCCTGGATGCAAAATTTTACGTAGACCAACCACATGATTTTTTTTAATTTTTTTTTTTTCATTTGCTCATCATATCAATCAATGACATAAGTTTGAGTAAAAAGCCTATAGAATAGGTAGTAGAAGAAGGAAGTTCTTAAAAGCTCTTAAAGTGTCTCATTAACAATGAATTCAAATCAACCCAAGTTGGGGTGGGGGGAAATGGTATTCCTAGTATTTAAATGTACATTCTACTTCAAAACATTCCTTTCAACATGAACAGTTTATATACTTGGGAATGCACTAGGACAAAGAAATTCCAGAGAACTTGATCAAACAGGAGAGAAAGCTGCTTACAGGGCAAAGTAGCCCTACACATAAATCTGTACCACTGCAATTGTAGAGACATAGGCAAAGAAAAAAAAAAAAACAACAAGTAAATCCCATCTTAAGTATAAAATAAACTGTAAAGGAGAAGACATATAATAGGGCTTTTGTTTACTGCTTACAGTATTTCCCATTTAAAAAGTACTGAGCATATACTAAGACTGGCTTATCAAGATAGAAACATGTTTGTAACTTTCAAGGTGTAGGTGGAAAGAAAATGTTTGCATCTTTTTGTCATGTTGAACTTTTCCCTCCAGCAATAAGATTATCTCCAAACCTTGTCTTTCTGACACTGTCTTACATACCTCAAAACCTAGATTCTTGACCTTCATTCTCCCATTCCCTGACTATTTCCCATCTATTTCAAAGTTTCTCTATCTGACTGCACTGTCACTTCCTTTCTAGTATTTTACACACCTAACTAGGACAAAAAGAAATCAAAGTGATGACACAGGAAGCCCAACAGAAGCATAGCTTCAAAATTAATTCCATTCAAATTCCTACTTCAGCGGCTGTCTTCAGTCCACATGGACTTGTAAAAATCATTAGTCAAATACAAAATCAGTACAAAAAGAGGCAACATGCAGGATGATTTTACAGCTGAAAATATGATGCGAGATGGAATGTAGTCTCTTTGGAAAGAAAGTCAAACAGAAAATTTTCAAGTGAAGAAAATTAGGTTTTGATCAGTAAATTTCTAATCTATTGCACATACTTGCATATTTAGACTGCAACTGTAACATCTTTCTTACCAAGAAGATAAGAACTTAGAAGGTCTTTTCTGCTCTCCTTCCTTGTGCTTAGAACTTATAAAACAAAAGTAAAATGGTACTGAAATGGCACAAGACAGAGTTTACAGAAAACTCCATAAACCAAAGACGCAAAAGCAAATACACAGTTGCTTTTCTGTGCTGTACCTTCAGCAGGTAGTGCAGAGTGGTTTTCTTCTTCCATAAGTTTTCATAAATTTATTTTCTAAAGGAATAATTTAGCTCATACTTAAATGCAAACTACAAAAATTATATATACTTAAATACTCCATACTAAATAGGAGAAGTCTCATTAAATACTGTAGCACTAGCACTACTTCTAGATGTTCATTGTAATTCGGTATTAAGCAAGATCCTAAAGTTTCACAAAGTTCATAATTGTTTCATGGTTGGTAACAAAATAGACCGTATCATGACCTGAGCTGATCCTTAAGAATTACATAGTTTATTCTTCCCCATTAGAGGGGGAAAAAGAAAAAAAAACCCACACGAACAGACACAGACACAAAACAAAACAAAAAACACACACAAAAACAAACAAACAAAACACACACAAAAAAACAACCACAGACCACAAACCAGAACCATCCAACCAAAAAAACCCTAAGGATTTTAAAAGTTCCACTGTTTCTAGCCTTTTCTCATTTACAAGCAGTTTTTCCTCATTTGCAAATAAAGATATGAACTTCATGTTATTTTTTCTTTCTTCATGGTGTAGAGAAAACAGAACAACATTTGATGTCTGAAAATATTTGTAAAAATTGCTTGTCTAAGCATTTAATCAAGTATTACTTTTTTTTCTGAGGTAAGACCTGGAGAAAACAGATGACATTTTGATCTCTTAAACTAGAATAAATCACTCCTGTTTCATTTCCTTCCACGGTATGCACTCATAAGTCTTCTTAAACAAGACTATTCCCTGGTGCTAGCACATCTTAAGACGTGCTCTCTGATGACTGTTCCTTGGAGTTTGTTTTTAACTGTAAGTTAAGGGCTTAACTTGAAACAAACTCTCAATACCAAGAGTAACAAAGCCATGCTACCTCTAGAAGCTACCTACATCTTCCCATTCCTTTGTTATTCATCATATAAGTTGATGCTTCATAACTTTCAAACTACACTAACTGCTTTTCACTGCCTTTTTTGGCCAACACAGGTTTTCTTTCTTGGGCGAGGAGGGAGAAGAGTGAAAGAGAGGAAAATAGAGAGGGCATAAGAATCAGGTCCTTTGTGAAGTCTGGAAAAAAAACCCCTCATATTGATGTGCAAACCTCCCTAAGGTAGACCGTCTTTCTCTAGACACTACTTGGGAGAAGTATTTCATCTGGATAAATAACCATTATTTTCTGCAAGTACCTCTTTTATTCAAGAAACCATTTTCCAATGAAAGTGTTTTCATATGACATTTTTGTAGATGGCAAGATCAAAAACCTCATAAATATTGCCAGAAAGCGCCCACGTACAACTTTGTCTTAAGGATTATACATGACCTAGAATTTGAAAAATTACTGAATGGTTCTCTTTTTCCATTCCTAAATTACTGAAAATTCCCTCTACATTTAAAAACACATTCAGTCAATTAGGGACATATACAAAAGTTCCTAGAAATTTTCACCCTTTGGGCTTATTTTTTAGAAGCCCTTAGTTATGAACAAATTCATATTTTAATGTGCATTCTCATGCAGAAACGAAGGCATCAGCTTGTTTCAAGTCGTCTGAAAAACAAAAACAGGTTTTCTGAAAAATGACATCTTTAAGCACTAAGTGAATTATTTTTCCAGAACAAACTAGGAGAAAATCCCAAGTGTTAACAGATGACAAGAGTGTTAATGCCATTAACATTCTTTCAGCACTCCATGTCAGCGTGTAAATGATGTCCTGCTGCTCAGTCACTCAGAGAGGAAAAAAGGTTCACAGCCATTTCCAGATGCTGAGATTCTGCTTCAGAGTATTTTGGTTTCTTCCCCAGTGGCCTGCTCTAAGATATTCCGCAGTACAGTGGTTTGTACAAGAGAATTATCAGTTGATGTTTGGTGCATATTAAATAGCTAACATTCCTAGTGCATAAAAGTCCCCCACAAAACAAAAAAAGTCGACTTCTCCCCAGATCATTTCATTACTACAGAAATACATCAAGTGAGGAACTAATATTTAGTTGTGCAGTAACAGTCATTATTAGATAGAACTCTGAGCTTAAATACATATCAAGTGAGAACATGTGCCTTTCAGGAATGCAGCTCTTATTTCATAAAAAGGGATTCTGGTTTAATGAATAGTGTTCCTTTCTGAAAATTAAAATTAGTTCACAAATCACTGTTACTCTATTCAGTGATAAGATAAAAGCACACTGCTTTGAATTTTTCTTATCTGCAGTATTTTTTCTTCTTTTATTCATAGTTCCCTTAATTTTGCAATTCTTTAAAAAGAAGCTTCACACGTATGCAATCACTCAGAAAAACCAAGTGGCATCATTTCACTACCCTGGTAGGGAAAAGACTGACATGTTAGCATCTCTTACTAGGTAATTGATACAGCTGAACAACAGAACATCTAGAAAAATCTTCATTCTAGGACATACTTCAACATGTAGGATACATTATATAAGTAAATTAATGCAAGATGGTTTACCAAAAAAAACCAACTATGTTCTCCTCCAAAATCAACACAGGAAAAAGTCAGTCTAACTAGCAGGACAAGAAAAAAGAACCTCATGGCCAATGATCAACAGGCATGCCCTCCTGCCACCTTCACTCTGCCACTTCTCCCTTCTCCAGCAGAACAAAGCTCAAAGCTCCTGCCTATTTTCTACAGGAATAAACCTTTGTTGCTGATGGGTGCATGCACACGTTGGGAGTGAGAAAGAGGTGCTATTTATTATTTATGTATCTGTAGCTCCAAGGAAAGCTATTAATAAGTTAACTCTAAACAATTTTCCCATCTCTTCTGTCTCAAAAAGCTTTTTATTCTCTTGTCTTTAATCTTTCTTAATAACATTTAGAGTTAAACCCCATTAATCCGAGTATCTTCCTCAATCCCCAACTAGACACTCATGTTTTCACATCACTAAAAAGAAACCAACGTATACAACTACAGCAAGTAAGTATAAAATTCAGAGTTTTCCACTTAAATAATATTAATAATAAAATCTTAAATTGGAGACACACACACTGAAATAAAACAAGGAGCGAAAGCCAGATTTGTCACAGTCTGTAATTACTTTTCTAAACTGTTGAATCAGACTCTGCAGTGCTGCACAAGGTTGTGTTAATTATAAAAGAAACCTCTCACATTTAAAGTTAAATTATTTACAATTTGATCTTCAAGTAAAGGACAATTTCAGCCATGAATTAGATCATGAAAAAGTTGTCTCAAAAAATCACACAGAAATCATTTAACATAGCATGACATTCATAGAAAGAATTTTTATATAAATTATCTTATTTATTTCTGGCTTAATCATACTATATTCTGCTTTCTGTAATTTAGCTGCAATCCTTATTTTGAAATCAGCTATTTCTGGTGGCCAACCATCTAGGTTAACTTCATGATCCCAATGACTTTAGAGTGCTGTGAGCATTCCTTAAAACTTGGACAATTCAATATTTATAAAAATCCCAATATAAGGGAGACAAACTAAACTAGCAAGACAGCAGCTGTGAAAAGCTCTTCAGAAGTATTTTATCCATATGTATCCATACAGCTATCTCAAGAAGTTCAGAGTGTTCTTTACAAACCACATAAACAGACACACTTACAAGATGCAGAACTGTCCCAGCAAGTAGTGAACATGAAAGTAAGTTTGCACTGTGTTTACTAATTGAACATGACAATCAACCTGAACGTAAATGGACAAAATAAGACACCCTTAAACAGGAACTCTCGCCATCAGTGTGAACCAGGTTGTGTGGACACCTGCAAGGCTGTATAGAAAGTGCTGTAAAACTGAGTGAGCTTCTGCTATCAAATAGTTTCATTTAGTTGTCTACAGTCTTACTTTAAACGTAAACTGTTCAGATAACATTAACCCATTTTCCTCGGTTTGGTTTGAAAATATCCTTTTGATATGTATTGACTTAGCAGACTTCAGGCAGAACTACATGAAGTTAATTCTACTAGGTGTAATTCAAAGCTTCTTCATCAATGGGACGTATTGACCTGAGCATATTACTTCTGCAATATATAGCTATTTTTTAACAGGTTGTGGAATAGTAACATATTACTCTTCCTGTCTTTGAATTTAATTCCTCAAGTGCTTTAAAGTTATTTTTAAGCATTCAAGAATTACAACAAGTAGTATGCACCAAGATGAATGCAATAAATTAAAAAAATCACCCTGATTAAGTGAAATCACAAATTATCCTGCTTTGAAATAGGTCAAGAAAAAAAAATCCTAGATGAAAACATAAGCAGAATTTCTATTAATCTTTTTTTTCACTCACAGTAGCAAGAACTTATTTGATTAAAAAAAACGTAATTTCTTTGATAGTGTTTGCTTCTATATTATGAATATGCATTCATTTTATGATTAGGAATTAATATTATGAATGGTGTTTTCATTAGAACCGATCTCCTACCTTAGTAGGATACCAAGCAATATTCCTTTCATTTTCTCTGAAGAAAGTCCCCCCACAATTACCGGTAACCAGCTTTATTAGCAGGAACAGGAAAGAGAAACCATGCCTTTAATTTCGGATTAATTCCTGCATCCTAAAACCCTCTGCTGAGACATGATTTATGTTTAGAAGCATCTCAAATTTTCTGAAACACTCAAGCAGTTAGAGAGATGTTCAGCCTAAAATTCTTGAACTTCCTAATCTCAGTAATTACCATCAACAACAATTCTTGAACAAGCTGACAGAAACAGAATACATACTGAAGAGTAAGATGTCATTTCCCCTCCTGAACATTTATTCTTCAATTTAAATAAAAAAGTAAAATAGGGAATGTAGAAAACTTAAAATATACAATTATAAGCAGAAACAAATTTCATCAGTTGATATAAACGGGGATGACTTTCTAGAAAAGAAAACCACCATTTATCAGGTCATCTTTTAATTATGAGAATATAAATCCTTAGGCAGAGTCAGTTTATTTCTTACAGTCTTATCTATTCTGTCAAGCACCCAAATTCACTAGTATGATAAAAGCTGTCAGACTTCTACAGTTCAGGGTGCCTGTTTTAATTCCCAGGAATTGGTTATCTAGCAGGGACATCAATGTACCTGCACTGAAGCAAGGCTGCACAGGAGACTTGTAACAATTAATTTTCAAAAACTTCATAGGATTCTTGTAATTTTCCCAATAAAAAAAAAAAAAAATAAAAAAAAGGAAGAAAACCAAACAAACACCACCAAACCCACACAATGGTACTTTTTTTTTTTAAAGAAAGCCTCTCTTGCAATGTCAGATGATCCCCCTCCTTTAGGAAATTGAGGCAATAAGCCCCATAGCAGAAAGGGCAAATATTTCCTACTTGGGTCTTTCTTCTCCCCAAGGGACTTTAGTGATGTCAATCATTTTCCTAAGTACAGTAAATATATAGGTAGCAAGACAAATGGCAAAGCATTTAGCCAACACAACTGAAAAATAATGTATATAACCTGTAAAACAGAGCTGTCAAGCTTAACAAGAGAAAACAGTTGCAGAAAGTTCATTTCAATACGTGGGTTTCATCTGTGAACAAAGTGGGGTTTACCTGAGAGTGTTCAGCATACATGCATGAAGACAAGGCTAAAAACAATTACAAAGCAATATTTTAAGATTCTTTGATGAAAATGTATCTCGGGGAAACAATAAGATTTTTTATTTTAATAGCAAAACTGGTAAATACGATTACTAGCAAGTCTCTTCACCTTGCAAATAAGACAAGGTGAAAAAGAATATGTAAGTACCAAGAAACAATTTCCCACTTAGTCACAAGTCTACTCCTTTAAGCTACTTTGCTGCAGTCTTGTCAGAAACTTAAAACTAAATCCACACAGAGAAGATATTAAAATCTTCTTGTGAATTTCTGTCACTGAATCCTTTCAGTTGGTTAATCCTGCTAAAACTTAGTTTCCAAATACACAGCAGTTAGAACCTCTTCACTACATACCCTTACTAATTGTGAGGAGTAGCCACAAACAGCCTGAGACATCAATGCCCTCCAGTTGTTTTTTGGTTGGTTGGTTGGGTCTTTTTCTTTGAATAACCCACAAAACCATGACTTCTGTCTGCTTGCAGTAAGAAAGAATAGATGGCACATGAACTGCCCAAGCTTCTATAAACACACAAAATGCCTCAGACTTGCCCATGTACCATACACCAAATAGTTCCACTCAGTACAGAAATGCTCTTTGTGCAAAATAAAAACCTGCAAATTTCTTTCAAGGAAAAAAAGTTCCCTCGGTGTTTCTTTGTGATCTTCTTGCATCCGCAGTGTACTTTACTTTTCACTTCATACTTTTGTGCAAAAGCAAAGCTGAATATATAAAAATTTTGAAGAGAAAATGTGCTAGACAGACATCATACAGTATTCTCCCACAATTTTTACTTCCTAGTGCTTCAAGCACCTACAATCTCTATTACCTACAGAAATCAAAGGACTCGAGTACAAAAAAACTAAACTTTTTTTCTCTAAAATGATCTATTTAAAAAAAAAATAAAACCATTAACAAAAGACTTTTCCCTTCAAAAATAACACATCTGAAGCAATCTCAACATTGCTGTTGATAGATTTCTAGATCGAAATGACTCAGCAATTATCATTAAATACTGTTCTTTAAGGCAAGGAAAAACAGAGTACCATCTGTATGACTGGTCATGACTGGTCACTATAACTACTTCCTTCAAGAAAGCTGTCTGGTCCCCCCTTGGCAGTCTCTCTATAAATGCTTTAAGTTAATGTTTTTTTTAGACTCGGTGTGTTCAGTTATGCTTTTCTCTGTGTTAGAATAAAAGCATGGAAGAAAACACTTAAAAAGACTTATGTTCAAATGTGTAAATACTTAACCAGATGATCAGAATGTTCAGATCACCAGTGAAGACATGCAAAAAGGATATGCTCATCTTTTCTACAAACTTATCGTTTTCATCTTGTGTTTTAGGGAAATTCTCAATGTCTTTTTCCAAGCGCTGGATCTGATGGTCCATTGAATCAAGGTTGCTCTTCAACGTCTGGGCTGAAACTAAGAAAAAAAAAACAAATTACAATGAGTAAAGAGATTCCAGAAAGGATATCAGAAAAAGAAAAAACAGTATTGATTTGAATAATCTTAAGGAGAGCAATCCCATTAAGTAGACTCACATTTTTCTGAATTACTGCTCGTAAAAATTCTACTCTTCATAAAAATTAAGTGAAAATATCTCATGTAATATACGAAATCATCATATTTAATGTTGAAATGTCACCACTTAAGTCTACCATTAGTTCAAATTATTCAATTTCTATTTAAATTTATTGGTAAAAAAAATCTAATAATTCATTCTTTTAAATCTAATTCAAAGATTAAAAAGTAACTGAGGTTCAAAGAGATTTTACCTTATTAATGCATGTAGTTGGTTAAATGAATGATCTTATTAATTCATGTACTCTGCTACAGAAATGATTCAAGAAATAGACATGGAGAAAAGATCAAATATTTTTTTTCTTATTGAAATTGAACTGATTTCTAGAAACCAACATCTGTGAAACCCTCTGTTAAAATCAAAGGTAAGTCTGAATAATAAAAGCTACTGATAATTAAGAAGAAGCAAAGGACTGACAGTACAGCACCAAAAAAAAAAAAAAGAGGGGAAGCTGGGTACTCAAGAAAAAATATTTCATCTGTCATATGCTATTCTAATGTACACCACTATTTCTGTAAACAACCACTAGTTGATACATCATGAAAGAAATCTCCAGTGAAAATCATGGCATCCCAGTTTTGAAGGTGAAGCACTACTGTACCACAAAGAAATTCCAGAATGAGAGAAAAAGTGACAACGTCTCTGCAGAAAAATCCCTGGTCAATTTATAAAATTAAAACAAAGCAAACCCAATATATTGAGTTTTATGACATAATCCATGAAGTCCATTTGTCTATTTAATAATGAAGATAAATTTGATAAGCGGTTGCTCTAATTTCAAGATGCAGTTTAGAACCAAACTCTTATCTTCTGTTCTTTCTCTCCTCTTGCACAATTTACAAGCATGTAAACTTGCAGAAATACCTGCTTCCAAGAACACCACCTTTCCCCAAACAGCACTATAACTTTTGCACCAATTCATGTCCTTCCTCTAACTCAAGTACAAACCATTTCAAGTATATTTTGTTTCAGAGGCAATTTATACTCTACAAACTACTTAATCTTTAGTAACACTGCATATAATCCTGCGTATAATCCTCATCAATTTCTTAAAGAGAGACATAAACAACTCTCAAAATGTGGAACCAGAGGCAAGAACAAACAGTAGGTTATCTACTGTTCAGTCACTGGCCAAGTCAATGCTCTCCATTGACTGCAGACAGCTACTCTGTAATTAAGAGAAGCACATGACTTTTTTTTTTTTAAGGTGTTTCCTCTTTCTAGTGTTTTTGACAGTAAGCCATTCATCCCAAAGTTGCTTAGAACATTTTCAAAACAACAGTTGATTTTCCTGCTGTGACTTTGCAATATGAAAAAGTAGCAGGATTTTGACACAAGATGACTTGAAAAACAGTATATAGGAAATAAAAATCATGTCAATAAGAAAGCAGTTCCCATGATTTTACATTCTAAGTAATGATTCGTAGCGGTTGCAATACCCTTGAGTTAACTTTTCACAAGTATGTTCAAATACATAAAGCACCATTACAGTTGTCTTTATCACAGACACAATCCTGATTTTATTTCCTATTTTATACTGGGTACCAAAAGAACTACGAATCACGTTATCTTAAAATTATAGTGAAACAGCTTCCAAAGCTTAACTCAACTGAAGGGGGGGTGGGAGAATTCAAATAAAATAAATCTCTACTTACCACAGCCTCCTTGGAACTATTAGCTTAATATTCAAGAGTTAACCTTGAAACCAACCACTAAAACAGTCAGAATATTAAACACCGTCAAAGCTTTTAGGTTATGGCCGCATTTGTTTAATCATTTGATATTATTGCCAGAAAAGAAGCACACATTTTCACTTGAACTGAACAACTTGAATTACTATATTTTTATAGGCTGTTATGTTGTTGGAGGGGGAAACAAACAGCACTAAGTAAAATGCTAGAACTGAAAAATAAATTAGGAGTATGCAAATAGTAATTCTGTTCATAAAAAGAACAGCAGCTGGTAAGTAAATAGGCAACATAACAGATAAAGTTTAACTGTTTTCAGCAATTTGAAAATATTTAAATGCATAACCACTTAGCAAGAGTAGTAGTTTCTTTTTGTCTGAAATTTAAAAGTGCAAAGAAATTCAGCATGCAATGACAAATAATAAGTCTTAGCCTCTGTGATTAAAATGGAAAAAAAAAAGAGCACTTTCAGTAACTTCACTTTATAAAACTACATTCAGAAAACACTTTAGATTAGGTGCATACCGAAAGGACGAAGAACTATCCGAGCAAGAAGGCTGCATTCAAAAGCTGTGCTTCCCATACCTAACTTCTATATTAACACTGAATTGTCAAAGAACATTGTAAAATATGCATTTTCATTTGCCCTTTTATTTTTTTTTTGCCTAGCCCAGGCAAATGTACAAGTTTCTGTTCAAACAATTTATTAAGCTGCTGTTCTGCAAGACAAGCTCAAAAAGCCTGTGTAACAGGAATCACATAGAGAGACTAGAGTAAAATATCTGCACTGCCTCCCATAAACCATTTGACTAGAGATTTACTGCTGCAGTAATGTGAAGAGGAGGCGACACGAATTCCTCATACTCTTTCAGGGAAAATGATGTAAATTTCTTAAAAGTCTTGCAAAGTTTTAATTTATGAAAGCATAAATTCTGCTTGCAGCAAAATGCCATTTCTTTGAAAATATGCCACTAATGCACATACTCAACAGACTGTCTCTAACACTACCCCTCAAAGCTGGGCATCACAAAACAAAAGCCTGCTCACCTTCAATTTGTCCATCATTCCTCATGAAAATAAGGCAGACAAGTAGAACTAGTCTAAAAATCTACACAAAAGGTAGCATTTGGTCTTCAGTGGCACACAACAACTGAACAAGAATTATTACTGGGAAAGATATTCTGCAGCAGCAGTTACAGTATCATTCTGTTTCATAATGCAGGAGAAGAGAGCAACCAGCTAACTCCTGGACCTGATTCAAGATAGGAACATTAAGGCAAATAATAAAAAAAGAGGAAAAAGAAGGGAAGAAGCAAACAAACAAAACAAAAAATCCAAACCGAACAAACATACAAACCACCACACACCAGCAACAGCCAGAAAAAACCCTCCATAACTCCCAAACTCCAGAATGAGCAGATCCCAAAAGAGTCTACAAGAAGCCTGGGCATTTCCCTGTACTAGCAATAGAAGGTAAAATATTTGCCATATTTCAAAAGTAAAACAAGTCAACAACAATAAACAACCCACCTCACCACCCGCACAGCTTTATAGGAGAATTAAGATCCCCATCCATAATGGAAAGGTCAGCACTTAAGAAAAGGGAAAGTTTGAAAAGTCAAGAGAAAGTCAAATTTGCTGATCCCGTGAGTAACAGAGGCAGGTGACAAGTTCAGAAGGTAATTATTTAGATTCATATACAACAGGTCCATAAACAGGTATGAAAAAGAATAGGCAGGGACACAGCATTTCCTATGTCTTTGAGACCATGTGGGGGAAACAGACTGGAGGAACTGCAATCCTCTCCCTAAATCGTGCATCTTGCTGCCAGCACCAGGTTTTGGGGATCACCAGGCACTTTGTACATTCTTATGCCTTAAGTCAAAATAAGCTTAAACCCCAGAACCTATATATGGCCCCATCTTCAAGGCCACAGAGAGGGAAAAAAAGGCAACAAAATGTCTCAATCTGTACCAAACTGGCCTCTGCTTTAGCAGTAAGAAAAGGCTGGCTTGCAGAGAGCTGCTGCAACTCTAAGATGGAAAGAAATGCGGTGTCTTTATCATGCATACCTCAAACCACTATAATAAAAGGATTTATGAGCCAGGAAGAATCCAATATCAGAAGTAAACATCTGTGTTTCAACTAACTAAAGCATTATCACACAGAATTACTATTATTATATAGGACTAATACAAACAGGGTGATTATGAAGTTATGCATATTAATATATTATCAGATTATTTTTCATGTCAGTAGAAGACTAATATAAGCATCTAGATTCATCAATATTCTCTCTGCACAAGTATTAAGTGAATCAGTCATAGATTAAATGACACATGATTAAAAGATTATTTTTTATATTATCATGTCATTTTGACATGAAAGGTGATTTTTTTTCTTTATTATTTTCCCTATATTAATTTCTCCTCTGTAAAAAACAAAAAAAAAGCAAAGCAAAGCAAAACAAAACAACAACAAACAAAAACAAACAAACAAACAAAACACACCAACCAAACAACACAATCCCAAACCAACCAACCCAAAACACCCACTTATTTGGGAGAAAGCAGTTGCACAGACTGCACGCTACAGAAGGCTTAGTGAATGTCTGGTAGACCACTTCAGCCCTAGAAAAATGCTCCAAGCAGTTAATCTCATGTTAATGTCAAACATTAGCTAGTCCCCACAGCCAAGATAAGCATTTTATATTTGCAGTAATACAGTAATAGTACCAGAGGACAGACTAATCCTTTAAAATAAGCATGCATCAGCCTGAGAGTCCTCCTCTATAACAAGAGGTGAAATGATACATTATGATTAGGTGCAGTGTCTCTTCCATTATAAATTCAAAAGGTTTCTGATCACGATCTAAAACAGGGAGGGCAACGTCCACATTTAGTAAAAACTATAAAGTGAGAGCCAATGACATAAATTACTTCAGCAAGCAAAAGCAAGTCTATATGCAGCAAATAAGCTAGTGGATTTGTAAGTCTAGACAGTATTTGTACCGTAACTACATTCAGAGCATACTAATGATTATTTATTTCTTATTGCCTGAGGGCAGATGGAAGTAGTCGTTCACAAAGGTGTGAAAAACAGTTTGAGGGGAAATGGCTGAGCCAGTGCATAATCTGCACGACTTACAATCATCGATTACTCAGTTCATACCCCTAAGTAAATCTGTATTTATTAAGAGAATAATGGTCTGTTGGAGGTAGGTGAACGGTGCTGCTGTAGTGTATCTGGGGATTGTGAATGGCACAGTGTGCGTGTGGATCTCGGAGTAAACCTGTCTGTGGGTGTCTATTTGTATAGGTACTGTGATAAATGTATCACAGGCATAAATACATATAAATACATTTACATATGTATTGTTTGTATGATGCAGGTGTACCATGCTGTGTGCAACTCCCAGGCATGTATGTACATACAGTGTTCATACACTGATGTGCTTATACAACCACACACATTTATTTCTCTGCGATACACCACGGTGTGCCCGTATCGCACAAAACAACCCATACTTGAAGCTTCATCACTGAACAGCTTCTGGACTTCAAAGCAGTTCAACTCCCTTAACATGTTCTTTCTCAAGTAATTAACATGTCACTCACTATTCATACTTCAGAATGATTCTGAAGAGCATGGTACACACACGGCTTTGGTCTCCTGACTACCAGAAGGAAGAAAAAAATTGGGAGACACCCCATGTATTATTTCCTTTATCAGAAACTGGGATCTTCACTACATGCTAGTATGATTGACCTAAACCAAACTGCAATAGTAATAATTCTATGTTGAAATATTTTTTGCCTGGAAGGACACTGAACTTAATCATTAGAAGTTCTGAAGAAGAAATGAGATGAATAGTCAAGACAGGTGGGATCCAACTCTTAAAGTTTACATCCAACCAAGCTTACTACTGCTAACAACCTCCTCTTTCCAGATAAGCATCATGTGTTCTTAATGGAACTTAGGCAGAAGTAAAGTAGCAGCATTAAAAAGTACACTTTTAAGCCAACAGTATCTAAATTTTAAAGCCAAATCCCAACTGTGGTAAAATTAAGTTCATAAGCTCAAAAGAAATGTTAGAAATTCTTACAGGTGGGGGTTTAACCACCTTGGGACCAAAGGAAACAAGTAGATTATCTTCACTAGCTAGGACACATCTTCTCCTGGAAAAAGGGTAAGCTTTCTGACACAGACTCCTTATGCTTAAACAATCAATACATCATGCATAATGAACATGCATTTTTTCCTGTCAATCTTCCACAAATTGTCCCCCCCCACATTTCTAAGTTTAGGAAAACCAGCAAGTCTTTGTTTTTGTTTATGTATTATGAAAATGTATTTTAAATGAAAACATGCAGTTTGGAAAAGCTTTAAAATAGAATTTTTAACAGAAACATTTCGCACCTAGATATGCATTTGTACTTCTAATTTGCATGCTAAGATTTCATTCACCAGCAAAGTCTCTGCATTTAGTTGCCTTATCACAGCACTGCTAGAGCCTGGTGATGGAAGGCAATGACACAGCTATGCTTTATCATTTCAGACTTGGACACTAACATCTTAGTTAACCAAAGATAAAGTAATTCTGCATTGATTCTATTGTCAGGGCTATTTGCAAGCAGAGGTGAACCACAATTTTAAGATAAGAGCACCTTGTAACAAGTCCAGCCTCAAGTAGCTCTTGGCTTTAGAGTCTAATGAGAGATTCAGTCGAGCACACTAATTATCTTGCAGTTCAAGATGACATTTAATGAGGCGGGTAAGTGCAAAAGCTCTAGACTGCAATATTATTCTCCATCTAGAGAGAGCAAGGAGACTGATCAATCCTCCTCCAAAAAAATATCAACTGGGCTCAAGACCTAAAATTATCACAATACAAATGTATATGACATTTTCATGTCTTAAAAAAGAAGGAACACAGATACATCTGATGCAACTGAAGAAAAGGATGACACACAGACTGTAAACATCTGGAAAAAATGTCACACAAGTAAAATGTTAAACAAATTTTGGGTACAAACTAGAAACAGATTTTCAGCTTCTCAGAATAACAATTACAGTCCTATAAAGTGAGGAGATTTAATTTAAATATTACACACACTGAAGTGCAAATGCCATTAACAAGTTTGCCTTGACAAGTGAGATAGTGGGAAAAAAGACTGTTAGGCCTAAAATCTGAAACGTCATAAGCAGAATGTTGTCTTCTCTCCTCTGGAGCTGAGGAAATAACAAAGGGTGATCATAATCCTGAAACACTCAATATATCCACAGAACAAACTTCTGTGGGTAGCTTATGTTTAATATCCACATGAGTACAGAGCTGAATTCTGGTGTCAGGAATGGATCTGCTTGCCTCAGTTCCAGTAATCACGTGCCTATCTACATGTTTTAAGGAGAAAAGAGTAATTCTAATGCACATAACATAAGTTATTAAGACATTAAGAATCAATTCTAAATGACAAACAGTGCACCAGGAGCCCAAAATGCATTGGCATTATCACTATCAACATGAGCCCATTGATAAAACTCCCTTCCAACACACAGCACAGTAGAGTCACTGATCTCCTAAGGCATGCATCAGAACATGAAATCTCTTCCTTGCTGTGGACAGGTCCTATCATCCAACTTACTGACTCAAAGTTGTTTACTTCTTAATGTCAAATTAATTGGCAAAAGATCATTTTTCTGAAAAAGAAAAAAATCCCATCCCCAGTAAGATTCCTTCTGGTTGAGTCCTGACAAGTTTTATGCTTATTTTTGTGAGCTGCATAAATTCTGTCTGTGCCAGCCTCCTATCTTCTCCGAACTCTCTTGCCATTACTTACCAGCCTTTTCATCTAACTTTTCAGGTTTACCCCACTGAGTAAACTGTAAACACTAGTATAGTATAGAATTTAAGTTTTATTAGTTGAATGTGATCTCACTTTTCATATTACAATTAAAAACTTCTAGGAAGCACATGTCCCAATCTCAGAAACACAGTCAGAAATATTAGAGCTGATCAGCAAAAGCATTGTGTGCAGTGGCATTCTGGCAGGATGGATATCTCCTCCAGAGCACTCCTGAAACTCACCTTACTTTGATGTTAATTTAATTACAAAAGTCTTTCAAGATCTCAAATGCCGAAGACATTTTGAAAACAGAGCTTATAATTGCAAAATCAGTATCTATTAAATGAGCATGCAGAAGCAGAACTTCCTGGCAAAGGTTTAAGGCAAATTGCAAGTGGGGCAAAGCAAAGAACTGACTGGACATCTATTAGTATGGAAGATATGGAAGCATTAACTGAACATCCTAAATTCTGCTGTGTTTATTTCAAAACCCAGTTTCTCCATAGTCCAACTCTGCTTGGTTTCTATCTACACGTTGGCTCCCTTTGGTAGTGATAGTGGTAATGCATCTGGAGCTCCTAGTGACAGGTACCTAATGACAAGGTACTCTGCTGTGACTTACTGCCATCATTTTAGAGTATATATATGTGCTGTAACCCGTGCTGAAGCAGCTATGGCACCCTATATTCCATGGTGCACATGGGCAAAAATCACAGAAAGCAAGGAGTATCAAGAAAGAGGAGTAAAGCTCCTATCTGTTGTTACTGAAAACTCACTACAGAGAAGGTTTGGAGCAACTTCATCCTCCCTTCAGTTTCTTAACTTGTAAGAGGAGTTTGGTCTTTCCAAATCAGTAAAGTGAAAGTTGTGCTTCCAGACATGAAACAACCCTCCTTACACCAACCACAGTGCAAATTGAAGAACAGATAAAGAAGAAAAGAAACAAGTGCTGTTTTGTAGCTCTCGCTCTACTGGCTTGTATTAAGGAATTCTAAATGGATTACATAATTTGAGAAGTCATTTAAAGCAGTCTTCAACTATGAATTGGCTTAACTACAGCCAGAAATTCTTAAATGCTTTAATTTCTTTAATATGCAACAGCCCATGAGAGTCATTTGGACTATTCTTTAATCTCGCCCTTGGTATTTACACTTCAGGGAGATAAGTGGATTCTTAAAACATATGCCATACAAAATAATTGTCTTTTATGTAGAATCCAAATTATAGCTTCAAAATACAGCTTCAGAATTCAAAACTTGAACAATTTTGCATACCATTTATTACAGATTAGAAGATGGCAACTAAATAAATCCTCAAAATCTTCACGGACTGGGAAAATTCAGTTAGCAGTTTTGCAGTGTAAGCCAATCCAGAACACTACTGAGCCCCCAAGAGGATCTCTTTCACAAACTGCACCTTGGAACTACAGCAAAAAACTATCTGTGAAGTTTTTACTTTCCTGTCTTCTGCACTGACACTTGTCAATGAAGAAGAACACAACTGTCTGAAAACTTTTAATGAGACGATGCATAAGCAGCCATCAATATGGTGATGCTATATGCAAATAAAGGAGTGTTACTGGACAAAACAGTCTTTTAGTGTTTGATGTACCTGTGTATTTACTACCCTCAGAAAAACACATCGAGAGTGTTCCTGACATTTCAATATTGCAGTTTATGTGAATGAAAAGAATGACAGAAGTCGCTACACAGTGCAAGATTGACTTTTGATTACGATGCAAAATGCCAAGTTCAGATTCTATTACGGAGAGGGAAGTCACAGATGCAGGCATTAAATTTCTCACGCCAGAAGGCATTGTCTATTTTATATCCACTAATGTGCCAGATTGGGCAAAATCTGTTTCAGCAATTTAAACTGCACAAGGAGGAAAATACTGCAGAACCCTTTGTAAAAACAGTTTTTCTACCGCAACTAACTATAAAACTTTTGTGACAGAAAACTGACTACTACTTAAGAGTAGATATTTTAAATGGATATACTTTTAAAGTAACAATGGCACAGAGTTTTTAAAAATATTTTCCCCACTCCAAAATTATGCCATGAAGTACCCGTACAGAATCTAAGAATTAGAAATGCTGGAAGAAAATACTAATATTAAATATATACATATTTGCATTCCACAGTACTTCTGATTGCTAATGTATTTTCTAGAGAGATGCTTTAACCATCAGAACCATATGCTTGCAAATTGAAGAAATAATTATTTTTTTTTCTGTCAACATGAGTGAAAAATCCGTGCTTCTCCTCTTAGCACTTGCTAGTCTACTACACAAACAAAACTCACCCCTCCCAAGGCACCTTTCACTTGATTTTACTCAGAATGCTCTGTGTTGCTTTTAATAATACTTTAAAAGGATCGAGTGATCTACCTTTAGATCAGGCACAGAATGCTGTATGTTAAGCACTAGAAAAAAACCTCATTTCTGAAAGAGACTTGATCCATACTGCATTTAGAGTTCAGCTCAGCCCTTTACCTGGAGCTTCGCCATTCTTGGGGAGTCCTACATAACTGCTCAGCCAACCCCAAAATCCATACTCCCTCTACATACCAGGTAGCACTTCGGCCAAGTACAATGGCCAACTACAGATAACAGCATTCTGTAGCCAGCTGTTGAAAGAATGTCTTATCAGTGGCATCTCAACAACTTAAAGATGTCTCGTGTTCGCTACCCTTTGTTCTTGTGGGAGATTTCACCTTACTGGATGGCTGCTGGAAGTAGAGCACAGCAGAAAGGGGGCAGCCCAGGAGGTTTCTGGAACACATGGGTGACAATTTCCTGTTGCAGCTGGCAACAGCCTACTAAGGGTAGTGCCCTGCTACACCTACTGTTTACTAACAAGGAAGGGTTGGTGTGAGATGTAGTGGCCAGATGTCATCTGGGGCACAGTGACCATGATGTGATTGAAGAATTCTCATATGTGGTGAAGTCAGGAGAGTTGTCAGCAAAACCTCTACCTTGGACTTCTGGAGGGCTGACTTTGGTCTATTCAGGAGGCTAATTCAAAGAATCCCTTGGGAAACAGCCCTCAAAAGCAAAGGGGAGGCCAGACTTACTTTAAGGATGAAATTATGAAGGCTCAGGAACAGGCTGTCCCTGTGTGCCGAAACATGAGCCGGCGGGAAAGAAACCGGCCTGGCTGAACAAGGAGCTTTTGCAGGAACTCGGGGGGGGGAAGGTACTTTGGTAAAAGGGGCAGGTGAACCAGGAAGCATTTAAGGATACTGTAAGGTCATGTAAAAAGAGAATTAGAGATGCAAAAGCTCAGTTAGAACTTAATCTGGCCAAATCTGCTACAGATAATAAAAAGTGCTTTTATAAATACATTAATAACAAAAGGATGGACAGAGAAAATCTTCAACTTTTATTGGATGAAGGGGGGAACTTAGTAACAGAAGACAAGGAAAAGGCTGTGGTACTCAACACCTTCTTCGCCTCAGTCTTTAATGAAAAGATTGACTATCCTCAGGACAACTGGGCTCCTGAGTTGGTAGATAGGGATGGGGAGCAAAACATCCCTCCTTTAATCCAGGAGGAAGTAGTTAGGGACCTGCTGTGCCACTTAGACCCTAACAAGTCAATGAGTCTGGAAGGGATTCATCCTAGAGTGCTTAGGGAGCTGGCACAAAAGCAGGCTAAGCCACTTTCCATCAATTTATCACCAGTGCTGTCTAACTGGGGAGGTCCCAGGTGACCAGAGGTTCGCCAGTGTGACTCCCATCCCCAGGAAGGGCTGAAAGGAAGAGCCAGGAAACTATAGGTGTGTTGCCCTGACCTCAGTGCCTGACAAAGTTATGGAGCAGATCATACTGAGTGCCATCGAGCAGCACATACAAGAAAATCA
>VWZY01006119.1:17772-38191 GCA_013399075.1 Chloroceryle aenea | reverse complement strand
TGCTGCCCCAGTACGGGGCACTGTTGAGGCCTCACCTCGAGTACTGGGTGCAGTTCTGGGCCCCTCACTTCCAGAAGGACGTTGAGGTGCTGGATGGGTCCAGAGGAGAGCAATGAGGCTGGTGCAGCTAGAGGGAAAGAAACTGGTGAGACCGGAGGGAACGTCTAATGAGGAGTGGGTTGAGGGTACTGGGGTTGTTCATCCTGGAGAGAAGACTCAGGGGGGACCTTATCACTCTCTACAAGTACCTGAAGGGCTCTTTTCCTAGGCAACCGGTGACAGGACAAGAGGGCACAGCCTGAACCTGTGCCAGGGGAGGTTCAGGTTGGATCTTAGGAAGCCCCTTCTCACAGAAGGGAATGGACTGCCCAGGGAGGTGGTGGAGTCAGCATCCCTGGAGGTGTTTAAGAAGAGACTGGACACTGCACTTAGTGGCATGTTTTAGCTGATGTCGTGGTGTTGGGTCATAAGCCTCAATAATTCTATGATTCTGTTTCTAAAGCAAACACCAGTGGGACAACACAAGCTCACAAACCCTTGTAAGACTGCGCAGTCAAGTGACTCCCATTCTTAACAGACAACACAAGCAGGTAACAGAAATAAGTCAAGAACTGTTAAACTTAGGAGGAGCTGGACACAATGTATGGCTGATAAAGAGCTGGTTCTGTTTTATTTTAAATACAAGTAAAACATGAATTGAGATTTCTAACTGTTGCACTTTTAAAACACGAAATTAAATTGTTAGTATAAAATACAGGGCTAATGTTTCTCCTCTTAATTTTCTGTGTTACATGTTTCTTTTTTGTGGTTTCTAGGAGGCTTGACACTCAGGAGTTTCAAGCTGAAAAATACAAATCTTTACAAAGGAATTCCAAATGATACTTTTTGCAGCATGACATTGTCTAGAAATCCTAAACTTTTTATCTGACTTTAGTAATGTACCTCTTGTTTGTGTTTTGAAGCTCTGTTTGACCAAACCCACAAATAGGGATGGGAATTTGTCAGGTATTTAATAAAATCACATATTCAATTATAAGAGCAAATACCATGAAAAGCAGAAAATGGAATAACAAGTGAACAAGGCAGAAATATGCCACAAATGGCTTTGCATAGTTTCACTTTTGCATCGTGAATATTACTCCCATCAAAAAATGCAGTTTGTCACAATCCTGCAATTTTTTTATTAGTTTTCCTTTCAAAGAGTCTGCTTCAAGTGAGAAGGAATGCTTTTCCAATAATCTCTTGATAGTTAATCAGTTTGACCTTTCCTTAGACTTTCCAGAATAAAACTGTTTCCTAATTTATTTTTTGCTTTTCATAAACCTCTAGGTTGATCTTCCATCTTTAAAAAGATCAAATATTTTATTATACCTAATATCAGATTATTGAATATTTCAGTACACGTATGGGCAGTTCATCTAATCCCATTGACCTTTTCATATTAAAATCCATTTTTATGCTTTAGCTGCCATTTGATAAAAAAAATCAAATCTCTGTTGTTCAGATGCTAGTTCTTTACTCTTATACAAAAATAAAAGCATAAGGTGACTGTTATTCAGGTGGCACTGGGAAAATTTGCCCAAGATTAAAAAGAACTAGATAGTGGTAAGTCTTGTATTTGGAATTTTTTGAGTAGTTCTACAAGGCTGTCTTCTGCTTAAAAAGCCAGAAGCATACATCCCAAGTCATTAGGTTGTCACCTGCTCAGCTCGTATTTTCTTACTGAAAATGCATACAGACACAGCATTTGCTGGTCAATTGCCTTCTATTTTATTTATAACTGATGCCAATGTTCTAATATCTGGTGCAAATTTGTTCCAAAAGAAGCCTCCTACAGGAATAATAAACCTAATTGTCTACCCCTGAAACTACTGGTTTACGAACACCACACAATAAATAGGATGTGAAAAATCTTCTCTTCCACACAAAGCAGGTTAACTTCCCACACAGAAAAAATGACCACGTGTGGCAGAGCAGATGAACATTACAATTAAACAAAACTGAAGTACCACCATGGGGAACAGTTGAAGTAAGTCGCACAAATCATGTTTATTCTGCCAAAAATCTGCTGTGTTACAGAAAGCAAAAACGGGCAGAAAGGGAAGTTTTGGTTGGTAAAAATGAATGGGAATTTATGCCTCTGATAAGAAGCTGGTATTGTTTATAGGAAGGACAATGAGCTTTTATCTTACAGAAACATTTAACTGCAATAAAATCTTTTTCATATATATTCTAAGCATGGGGATTATTAGTGACTTTGCTCCCATTAATACACTTTCTCTTGTTTGGATGCAGTAGCTTAACTTTACTAACTCTCTTGGTTTTATCCCTCAAATCAACTTACAGAACATCAGAAGCTTTGAATCGAACTATGAAAATCTCCAAGCTGCAAGGTAAATTGTTATCCACAGGAGAAAATTAAGAAAAGATCATCAAATATGCCTGTATAAAGATTAAGGCTTTGTGAAGAATTTAACAAGAGATGCAGGAAGAAAAAGATTATTTTTTATTTTTTTAAAAATCACCTCTGGAAAAGAATTATCAAGTGGTAGAAAACATATCTGGTATCTGGATGACAAACTGCTGTTTGCATAATTAAAATGATCACTGTGTTACTCTGTCGTAGGTCCTTCTGAATACACTGGCCAGATCAGTGACACTTACTGGGTAACACTGGGGGGAGGATTAAAAAACAAACAAACAACCCCAAAACCAAACAAAAAAAACCCCATGGGGCAGGGGGGCAAAATCACTTTGAGAAAGTTATCTGTCTCCATATCAGAGGCCAGGAACAAACAACACTGACATCAAACAGGAACATTAATACTAGGTCTAAAAATTCTTTGTGTATTATCCATAGCAGTGCTCACACATATTTAAGCAAGCACCTTTCTTTCTATTATGTGTGCATATATATGGTTCATTTAACGTGGTAAAAGTTACCTCTTCAGTCTCTACAGTGCCTTAAACCACAATACCACCCTCAACCCCCCGTAGACAGATCCATTCCATTTTGTCAATAGGCATTCATGCCAATGACGTATTCATCAGCAAAGAGGAAGGCAAAGCAAGGAGACAGTCAATCAATACAAATAAAATTTAGTTCATATGCCAGGGGGGCAAGGGGGGCAGGGAAGAAAAGGTATTTCTGAAGTCTGAGAAACAGAAAGAAATTGTATTACTAAGACAATGACATAACGCTGTAAAAAAGTTGGAGATGAAACAAAAGCAAAGTTAAGTTGATTGATGAACTTTTCTCTAAGTCCTTGGGGAAATTTCTGCTCTCACTAGACTGAAGTTTAAGAGAAGATAATATCCTGAAAGAAAACAACAGCCTAATTAAAAAAAGTACCTAACAGCTAACCACTGCACTAAAGAGAGACACTGACTGGTATCACTGGAAAAAGGAGACAAAAATTTGTGAGAGAAAACCTGAAGAGAGCTAGAAGAAAAGCATATCCAAGTTCTTTTCCCCTTTTTTTCCCTTCCTATTCTTGTGCTCTCCCAAGTGATTCTCTTCTGATGAATCAGTCAAAATAAACCAGTTTGTGTTATCTTCATCAACTGCTACTACACAGACTTTGCTTTCGACACCTAAGCAACAAGTGCACCAAGCAGCACAGCCTATTTCAGAGAAGAACACTTTGCTACAAATGAATTAAGTTTTCTATCACATCCACCAGGTTATACTGGTGACTAACCAAGAATTAAATCAGTATTAATCATGGACTGTACAGTATAATTAAACTATAAATTTCATACACAGCCTGGGATCTTTAGAAAGCATATTTGGTATTCTCTATGCAGGTATTAAATCAAGTGCTAAGATGAGAAACCTCCTGTGTTTGTACGCATGCGCAGACACCGCTGTTCACTCTCCAGCAACAAGACTTCAAAGGCTTAATGCTAAATTAAATGTTACCATCACACTGCTCACACCACTTCTGATATGTGATTCTGTAAGTACCTCACTGAAATATTTTGTTATATCTCCACAGCCTCCTTTAGAGAAAGAGAAGTTACTTCATTAATGGTTTTCCCCTACTTGCTTTTTCTCAGGTCAGTAAATACCAGAAAAGCAAAATCCACATGGATTATCAATGCTTACAGGTTACATAACCCTACAATCTAAAATGAAATGCTGGAAGTATTTAACATGAAAGCAAATAGCTATTACCTTTAGGTGTTTTATCTATTTGCTTACCTTTACTTGCACTCTCAACATGCAGCAATTCATCTGGAAACTTTAAGATGTCACGGTAATTCTCCTCACAGATTTCTGCTAGAAAATGCAATAGGGTTGTTTTCTGATCTGAGGATTTAGTATCTCGAATCTAAAAAGTGAACATGGGAGAAAACAAAGAGAAAAAAGAGTTATGTTTTTTGTAAAACATTTAAATGAAGTGAATATTGCAGGTGCTCGAAGTTAGTTACACTGGTTACTGAATATGACACAAGTTATTTAAAACATAAAAAAAGGATTCTATCCCTACACTGTATTTCTTTAAAGAATAATGAATTATGCTGAGAACAAAATCTGGAGACAGTCCATAAAGTTTTGAGATTTTATCAACAGCAGTTCAGAATGCTTGCTGTGGAAAAAAAAATAAATTAAAAAATAGCTGGGAACAGAGATTAAACAGAACAGAATTTCATTCATTTCTTCAATGCCCCCCACTGCCAGATTTCTCAAGGAATCCTTCTGAAATGCTGCATAGCTGGACAGCATGCTAAAAAGTCTGAATTTGCTCTTTTACTAGTCAAGTTAAAGAAAGATCTTCTTGTAAATCCACAATTTTTTATTGAAGCAAAATCTAAACCATTCTGCTTTATCCCAAAGACTTTGAGGTAAATTCTACAGAGACACATGAAATAAATGCACCCCGCCTTACTAGAATACAAAAGGACAATACAAAAAAATCCTAACTGCTAGTAAAAGAAATTTAGTATGTCCAGTTATATTTATGAAATACTGCATGAAAATTATGCAGAGTGCGCAGAAATAGGTATTGCATATTTTCACTATCATCTCAACTACAGAGGCAGTTTTAGTGATGTGAAGTCAACTAGTCTTCTTGAAGGTGGCAACACCCCCTGTTCTCCATTAACTTAAGTGCATTAACTGCTAGAAAAAAAATATATTTAAAAAAATAATTCTGAAATAATTGTTATTACGATTAACAGGACTAGTGGCAAATTACCAAGTAAACACAGATCCTTCTGGTTAAATCCCATGGCAGAGTGCATCTGTACATGCAAAGGAACATCGTGAACTCAGAGAATGAGAAAATTAATTTTAGTCCAAATTTAGTTCTTCCATTTTTATGCAGATTTAAAGAATTAATGTAATAGTTGAAGATTTAGTGGAAGCAGAGATTACCCCTTATTTACAAAGGCAATAGAATAGGTGTACGCAAGAGTTTGAGATGACTGCACTGCACTTTTTATAGAGAATTAGTATTACAAGTATATCTGTAAAGGGCTTTTTTAACTGTATTTTACTAACTCATCTAGTACAGTTCTTATACAGAAGTAAGCTACAACATACACAACAAATGAAATCAAGGATTTATTTAAGAAGAATACATAAATGTTTGTGTAAAATCTCCTATTTGTTTTCTCATTCTCTAAATCACTGGAAGTTCTAATTCTATAATCCTCATGACAGGCTTGCCATCGATGTTCAATTTAATACAGGCCTTTCAGCTTTAAGGATTACCCTGTTAAGAATAAATGAGTGCAGTCGAAAAACAAGCTTTTAAAAATATAAGGTATTTAGGCAATTAAGAAAGCAATTTAATTCATACCGATTCAGTGATTAAAGACTAAACAATGCTCAGTAATGGTATGCAGTTAAAAGGTTTTAATGTGCTATGTACATAGGAGTTCTTCCAACTTGATTGAGTGACTAAACATCTGCATGGTAAAAAGAAATTGCATTTCAATTTGTCTGTGAACAAGAACTGTGGGATTTGCAGTCTTTGATCTCTCTGACATCATCAAGTGGATAAAGCTGTTTTTTTCCAAATGGACAAAAATAATTTGCCTTCAGATTACAACAGAAACATGTTTTGTCACCAACAGTAACATCATATTAACAAGAGTTAGTATTAGCACCTGCTAAGTTGTTTAATACCTGTAGTAAACATTCAATCAGATCTTAAACATCTGTGCGAAATTCACTTCTTTGGCCCAATCAAGAAACAAATCTCAGCAACATTCATCCATATTTTCAACAGCTAAGAGACACAACAGGTAACATGTAGCTCTGTTTGATCTTTAGAATCAAAATATATACTTCAAAAATCAAGTTCTAAGCCTACTAATATAATGAGAAGATATGGAAGACAGGTGGATTTTGACTGTATTTTAGCAGATATTACTGAAAAATAAAACCAGGAACTGGAATGCTCACAGCAACATGGCTGCCTCTTCGCATTCTCTGCATTCACAAAGTGTACTCATATTCAGGGTAAATTTTTTGTCTCCTCCATTATTGGGTAAAATTTAACAATTTTACTTTACAGAAAAGACAATTCTGAGTATTTTAAATTGGAGAGTCATTTTTCACAGAACTTAAAATTATTTTTTTCTTATGCAGTTACAGTGTCCCCAGTTTCAATTTATGACCCCAGCCTCTCTCTCATTTGCTGTAACATTTCACTAAAAGCTCTCTTCCACCTTTACAGTAACATACTATAGGAAGTATAGGAAGGTTGCTACAGGGCTGCCCCCCACCCCCAGTTCCATCAACCCTTCCTCAGTGCTCCAGCCCCTGACCAGCTTGCTGGTCCTCCACTCATGTGTACCAGCCAAAAAGATTTCTTGTACAGCACATTGAACACCATGTTCCACAAGCAACCAAAAAAAAAAATTCCAGAGTTAAGACTAAAAAAAAAAAATTCAATCACTATTTATGGTCTCCTGACTATGGCCCTATCAATAAAGCCCAGGAAGCTGCCAGGGCACGCTCCTGACTCATGTTTCATCACTAGGACAGACTTCATTTCTGTGCGGAGTTGCTTCCCACTCTCAAGGCCACCTTTGCAGCAGTTGAAGCCTATCCCAATTGCAGGACTTGGCACACAGCACATTATGACATCACGATGTAAATACAAAATCAGCTTAACAATGCTATTCTTGTACTTCAGCATAAAGTTAAACCATCCTTTTATAAGCAGGAGCTCTGGAAGGGGTCACATTTAAGATGACAGGCTCAAATAAAAATACACTGAGGGCCTCTGTTATATTAAAAGGTTAATAAACAGAAACTCAAGACTAAGTATCTATTTTCTCATCAAAACACCCTCAGGCAGTTCACGTTTAGTCAGTATGTTCTGAGCTCAAAAAAATGTCCTACTTGGCTTAGCAGCCTAAGAGCAAAACATGGAAAGAAAAAATTAAAAATCAGTATTTTTCCCCTCTTTTCATTTCTTATGCTTCTACTCATTACTTTCACAGATGATTACTGAAGCTAAGATTTACAGTAAATAGTGATTAGAACTAAAGAAAAAATACAATAGCTTTTAAATATATCGTAACAGACAATTCAATCTGAAACACGTAGTTCCATGAAATATTCTAGGGGTTCTAAATTCCGAGTGATATTATGGGTGAATATGGGAGCAAAATAAAATGACACCCATTTCATAGTCTTACCAACGTTCCTGTATCACAGCTGTGGGTAAGGATGTAGAGAAGCCAGAGCAAAATCAAACATGGACTGTATAAAGGGTTATATCTTGAGAAGTAGACAAAATTTCCTTGCTAATTCAGAGTTCGTGAATCTTAAAATTCCCTGCCTTTTGAATGTTTTTGCATTATGCCCTCTGTACTTTCACCTTCTTAATTCTCAAAACATTACCATATTAGAGAACTCACAGGAGTTCCCCGAGACATGGTACACCAAAATCACAAGCAGTACTGCAATTCACCATTTGGAATACAAAAAATTGGTTTACTTCTACATCTTTAGGAGCATTACCACACTGGACCAGGACTTCTACAGAGCAGTGTCTATACATACAGCATTTGTAAAACATTAACCATGCATGTCACTGACTTCAACTTTTCCAGATGTGTTTATTTTTGAAGACATTAACAGTGTGGTGTTAAAATTGTCAAATACAGGTTTTGTTTCTATGGCCTCTCTTTATCGGAGGCAGAGATTTGGGAATAACACATTTAGTAAATGAAAGCAAAGAAAGAAAGAAAAAAAACAAACAAAACCAAAACCCATTAGGTCAACATAGCTGAGAAAGCAGCTTCCAGCTGAATGTTGAAGCATCAATTTGAGTGGTCAATGCTATCACTGGTTGGGAAAAGATTAAAGACAGATATACACAGAGTATAATACTCACAGCATAGCCATTCAAATCAAGCAATATCCAGAGTACTGTGTTTATGTCTGTAGCTCAGAACTAAGATCAATATAACAAAAATCTCCCTTCACATGTAGAAATATGAAGGCTCTCCTCTCTTAGCTAAGAGATAGCAACACTGCAGCAGGGAGGTTTAGCAGCAGGATCATTTGTATGTATTAAATCAAATGCAGCAGCACATAAAAAGATTCACTACAGGTAAATTACTACAGCAAACTGCCTCAACTTTACCACTTTTTCTGCCATATTTTTATTTTCACAGAGCCCTTAACACTCCAGGCAATCATGAATGCTCTAGTGCATACATCAGAGTAGCTGCACTCCTTGCTAGTCTCGCTACGGCGCATGAATTCTAATGTTGATCTCTCCTGTTTGAAGAAACTCAAGTTCTCCGTCTTCTGCCAAAGGTTGTTTACAAATCATTTCTTTCTTCAGTAACACCATACACTGCACTATAACATCCAGAAAGATCATTTGCTTTTCAGGATTTGCAATTACTATATAGGCATTAGCTATTTAGCTATGACGAGACAGGTTGCAATTCATGCTTTGTTTTCTTAATCATGTTTTATTAAAAGTTGTTACACAGTAACAGACTCTTATGTATGAAATGGCCAGCTCTGTTTTAAGAGCATTTATTTTGACAAAAACAAACATTTATTCCAGATCAATACTTGCCTATTTTCTTCCCTTTTTTTTTTCAGATAGTGTAAAGTAAGTACTACATCTACTAAACAGTCAATTAGTTTTAAGATTGTTCAAGGATGACAAGAAAAAAAATCAATATGAAAATCACATTTTATTGAAAAGTGAATTCATCATGTGAGGATCCCTCATCATTAAAATCTCTTTTGCGTATTCTGCACATAAAAATGTGTACACAGAGACATTTGTTCTCACTTGCTGACAGCTGGCTCAAAAAAAGAAAAAAATGTTCAAAGCTTTCTTATCATGTGCAGAAAGTCCACTGACATTCAAGATAGTAGCTATCACTGGTCTAAAAAACAAACAAACCAACCAACCAACGCCAAAAACTGCAGAAACAAAACAACCCTTGAAAAAACAGTGATGGAATTATCCACTGGTTTGATTCTCCTTATCCTAATAGGTTTTCTGGTTATTTTTTTCTGAGACTTAAATCCTTGTCTTTGGGGAAAACATCAATCTACTGTAAAGAACAGCTGAAAACTAACACAGGAGTGACAGTTAGACAGATGTATTAGAAATTCTTTTCACATAACAGCTGAAGTCCTTCCAGAAGAACAATATTCAGAGAGGAATACTCTTGTTGAATTTCTATCTTACTTTGTCCCATCAAGTATCCTACAGGGACAGTCAAATAAAAAAAGGACAAAAAATTAAACAAAGATCTGACCGACATTTTATAACATTAAGCCAGATGGTCTCACTTGATTTTAAAACTCCGACTGAAGCAGGTCTTACTTGAGGCAAGCACTGGTAAAAAGTTCTTGTTCTAAAGTTGCTTAGAGAGAAAACAAGTAGCAGGCTTCGAGGCAGGGAAAACACAAATTAGGACAAACTTCCTTTGGCATGTTATGTCCAACTTCTACTCTAAGAGTGTAAGAAAGGTTATGGAACACTGACTTCGAAATTGTAACATCCTATTGTAAATTGGGGTTCTATAAAGAAAAATAGACAGGGGGAAAATATGTCACAAAATATTAAAATAAGTTAGTAATTTTTAAGCTTTAAATCTGTCCTACCAAAATGCAAAATAAAGGCTCCCAAATTCCTCTAGCGGAACTTGAAGATTGAATATGTAGAGCTGTTAATGCTACAATTTCATGTCTAGATTTTGGTAAGATCTCCTCAGTTCTGGGCTCCCCAGTTCAAGTGAGACAGGCAAACACTAGAAGAGGGAGTCCAACAGAGGCTACAAAGATGATTAAGGAATTGAAAAATCTCATGGTAAGGAAAGGCTGAGAGACCTAGAGCTGTTTAGTCTGGAGAAAAGACGACTGAGGGGGATTGTACTGATGTTTACAAATATCTGAAGGGTGGGCGTCAAGTAGAAGGGGCCAGTCTCTTCTCAGTGTGCCCTGGGATAGAACAAATGGTCACAAACTGAACACAAGAAAAAAATTTCTTTACTGTGAAGGGGTGACAGAGCCTGAAAACAGGCAGCACAGGGAGCCTAGGGAGTCTCCTCTGGAGACTAAAAAACCCATCTGGATGTGTTCCTGGGTGGCCTGCCCTGGGTGACCCCACTTTGGCAGGCGGCTGGACTTGATCTCTACAAGTGCCTTCCAAGCACTATGGTTCTATGATTCCTCCATTATTCTAACAACCATCACTGCCTTTGTGATTATTTTGTTTTTAAACATCACCTTATAACAAAATACACCATATACCTAAATGCAACAGCACCATCAACATTTTATTATGGATAATATTGCTCTAAGTCTCATGGGGGGTGGAAGCAGGGAGAACACTTTCCTCAGAATTATCTATCTCAAAAAAGAAAAAAAAAGTTAAATAGATTTTATTTTTCTGAAGGCAAGGCTGAATTAAATAGTCATAGATTTTTGTCTCAGTTATTGTAAATGGAATTTTGCTGTAAGCACAGATAGCTATGCTTCAGCAATTATTCAGTTCAGTAGAGAACAATTTGCAGGATTAGTCAATCCACATTAGCTGTGTCAACATCTGTGGGATTTGCATTGACAGCAATTCATAAATCTATCACCTGGAGTGCAAGAATACCTTCTCAAATCTCTGCTATGCTAGAGTACCCTTCATGCACAGTCATCATTTCCCCTCCCCCTCATTAACAAGTCATTTTCTACTTAAAACATTAATTTCCCTTTAGATTCCACTACCACCAAAAAGAAAATGCAGCACCAGAGCTACGAAAAAAACCCTTCAATTTGGTCTCCCTATAAAATAAATTATTAAAGAATGAAACTTTTTCTCAGGTGATGGTTTTTATTTCATCCGACATTAACAACATCTGTGTATTGCACTACAGGGAGCAGAGTCCTTCTCTACTGAAATAAGTCAGATCACACTTGCTGTGTATTTGAAGTATTAATTTCCCCCAAGGCTGAATCTCCTCAAGGTACACACCAGACTGCTCCATGGTGCCAAAAAAATGGACTTGCAATCTGGAACCTCTGATTAGATCAAACAAAAAAGAAAATACAACAACAAACAAACAAACAAACAAACAAAAAACAAACAAAACCAAAAAAAGCCACAAAAAAACCACAAACCTGCTAAATTCCTCTGCAAGATTTAGGTTAACTTTTTAAACTTGTTTAAAATCTGTTTTCATCTCTTTATTTTAAAGACACTTTCAAAGATACTTGACAAACTGAGACAGTCAAGTTCAGGCCAATGCCTTCCACAATTCCTACCCTATAAAGAAACACACAGTGCACATGAAATCCTGACTGCTATAGATTCTGAAGTTCTGACTGAAGCCTGCATTTTGACACCACAATCGAAGTTTAACTTAGGTTAACAATGTTCATCTTTAATCCCAAATACTGCTGTGACACTGCCTGAGGGATAGCTGGGTAGAAGATGGGAATAGAGATGAGCAGCTAGAGCCATTTAACATATTCAGAGCTCCATGGATATTCTATTGACATGACAGTTGAACAAATTCAGATCAAAAAAAGCTGTTTTACTTGCATCTTCCAGAAAGGCCAGAGTAGACTTACAATTAACTTGCCTTAAATCACCACTGTACTGAGAAAAAGAGCTGTAGCAGGGGACCATCCTAAAAGTGCTTACTTTGTGTTTGTCTATCCATTATTAAAAAGGGAGGTGCAGCCAGTAAACACAAGTGATTGAATGTTTTCCCCATTTTAGGGGAAGTTTTTGCGTGCTGTTTCACAAATCTGCACTTACAAGTTCTATAGTTTCATCTCACCTTGCAAAGAAAACTGAGGTTAAAACCCAGGGACTGTGCGTTTCTGGAGCCAGAGTTCATGTAGTTTCCAAGGAACAGGACTAACTCTAGAAGCTTACTAAAGCTTTCACTCTTCTTCAGCTCTTCACAAGCCATTGTAACCGCCATAATGTCAGGTTTGATATTATTGACATGCTCTTCAAACATGAGCTGGAAAAGGATCCCATTGAGACGTGACCTCAACATTTTCACTGAGCTCATCTACAAAATAAGAAACACAAAATCAGAACATAAAAAACCAAAAGCTTATTTATTCAAAACAGCTTATTAAAAAAAACCCAACTCTGTGGCCAGCAAGAATACAGTTTCTGTATGTTTGCATTGTCTGTCTTGTATTTCCAGGAATCCATACGTGCCCATGGGTATTTGTCACCAAACCACACACTCAGCCTGAAAGAAAAAAAATCAGCAAAGCAATATATTGAAAATACAAACGTGCTTTGTGTTACCAAGCCTTTGAACTTGTCAATTCCAAACTCACCGGCAATGGAAGCACACTGCCAAAACCCCTCCTCCCAGCAAAGGAAATGTCAGCCAGTTGTACCAGTGAACAAGAACCAAGGACCAGCGTGACGGTACACGCGGCAAGCCTTTCATCAGATCTCCACTGAAGTTACCCTTGAACTCTGATATTTACCAGTTTCCTAAAATGAAGCTTCTCAGTTTCTCTTTCTTCAGAAATGGCACAACAATCTCTCAAGTGTGTGCGCGGACACCAGCACGAACGCAAACAGCTACACTTCAGTCTGATTAAGCTAAAGAACTCGACTTTCCATTTTTAGAGTCTCTTACTGAGCTGACGCATCTCTATTTGCTCTTGGGAGAGACACAATGAATTCTTAGGGACCCTTGTGGAAAGACACAGGAATATCTAAGTGCATTTGAGACACAGGAGGTCAAGCTTCACTTGGTCAGGTATTTGTGTAAGACCAAGTGACACTAGTACTATAGTTCATGAAATATTTTCTGCCAGCCTACTGACAGAGGTTGCTGTGATATTTACAGATGACATCAGTGCTACATTTAACAAGGTGTTTATTTTTGCAGTTTTTAATTAAAATGAAACCCAAACTGGTTTTGTACAGTTATCTACACTTACAGGAAGTTAGAAAATAAATAATATGAACCCTGTCAGTACTGGTAGATTCCAAATAAACTCAACAGTATTTTAAAAGATACATTATCGGATATATTTGATTTTAAGACTTACGAAGTTCACACCATCAAAAAGCCTCAATCTGTGCATCCCAAAGAAAAGTCAGATTCAGGAGGTGGATAAAGAGGTTTTGGATGAAATTCATGACAGTGAGTTTTATACGAAAAGGAATATACCTAAACTAAGGATATACTTGGAGTACACTCTTTCAGTTCTGATCCCATGACATCATGCTTTGTAGACAGTGTAGTGCCTGCTTTTCATCCTCATCTTTTTGTCCCTTTAAACACATTTTGTAAAACAGCCACCCAAGATACTATCAACTTCATGCTTCAGACACTTTGCAAAAAAGGTGTCATAGGGCTAATTCCTTTCTGTTCCGATAAAAAGATGGGAGGTTATAAAACTCGGCATTTGAAACAGGGAAAATGATAGAAGCACTGCAAAGTAACTTAAATAGTGGTTCAATAGTTTAAATCCCAAAGACCCATTTCATTAGGCTAGCTACCAAAATATGACCATGTCTTTCATGTTTTGCACAAGTGATCAGTAATATTTCCTCCTACTTAGCAGCAGACCAGAATTCACCAGAGATGTTTAAATTTAAGAGAAGAATATATACTGAGAATTTTTAATCCACTTAACAACTTTCACTTAAATGCAAGAATGATTACCTTTCAAATCTAACTAATTTCAATTAGCAGAACACAAAAAGATTTCTCCCCCAGTGTATTAACTATCAGTGGTGCTCCTGAAGCACTTTGTTCCCCAGAAACAGAAGCTTTATTATGTGAAAAATAAAATCTTGACTATCAAAGCAGAAAGATTTTTATGTGCTCACATCTCTGCTGCCCCAAAGCTTTACCATGGCTTTTTGGAAAACCATGTTTTTTCTACTATATTATCTACCAGACCACTACCAGAAGCGACAGCTATAACTTCCACAGGAAAGACCTGAGTGGCCTGAATAATGATGAATTCCTACTAAAATGAACATAAATATGAAGGCATTCCAGATGGTCTGAAACAATTCATATGATCAGACTGGAATAAGGAATAGGAAAGGATCAGAAAAGCAGCATTTCAGCATAACCTGCAATCTTTTTTTATACATGTCCATTGTCATAAATTTCTCTGTGATCCTCTGTAAGCCAACATCACGCAAAGTCTTGAAGCATTATTCTTCTAATCATTCCACATTTCAGAAATATCATACTGAAAACACCTGCCTTGAAAACATCTACCTTCACTGAGCTGCAGTAGCTGGAAATTAAAATTAATCACATAATGTACTTCTGTAGAACAATCGCCAATTACTGTTTATACTCAAAATGGCAAAGAAGAAAGTTGTCAAAAGCTTTTAGATCCTGTACACAGAGTGCAACAAATCACATATAAGCCAACACAACAGTGTGACTTAAACATTTGTGAAGAATAATCCTTTGCAACACTTCAAACAATTTGTACTTCCTTTCCTTTTTTACCACAGTGAAGTGTCATGGAACACTGATCATTTCTTTGCTTTGCAAGGTAGTTTGACTACCAAACCAGCACTAAGTTTTAATTTGCTGATCTGTACAATATTTTTTATATATCCTGACAATTTTATAACCCACCCTGTTTCAAGCAGGTTGTTTCCTTAAACTCCAAAACATTTTTACAGGTATTATTTTACATAGTTTATACTCTTTATGTATCAATAGAAGGTGACCACAACTGGCATTGTATCTCCCCCTTCCCCACACTGCCCGGGTTTCTCTTTTGTATGCATGTTTCTGAAGAAATGTGTTCATTGCCTGACAACCATACTGAACTTAGAAGAGTCTTCTGAAAATGGGTAAGGTGCACAGATCATGCTCACTTAGAAAATGGTCAGAGTCCTACAAAATCAGTGCCAAAGACATATAAAAAAATAACACATGTAAACAGATGATGTAACAGCAAGCATCAGCTCTCACCTCAAAGAGTTAAAGCAGCAAGAAAATTGATATTTCTTTTTGGTCTAAGTAGAAGCACTGGACTACACGTCATTATTTCCCCTTCTAGGCTTTTATAAAGATCCTTGTCTAAATTCTACTTAATCAAGTTCTTTATTCCATCCTTTACTCTTTCTTATCATCATTCAATTCTCAAGCCCTGTATTAAAACTAGGATCAAAGGTTACTGGAGAAAAGGAACAAGTACAATTAAATATGGGTCACTTCCTAAGGAAAAAAGCTGACATTCCTATTAATACACATTTGTCACCTTACTAGGACAACTTAGCCTTGTACCTATAATATATTAAAGTAGCCTTTTCTTTTTTTCCCTAGCAACATTCTAGAAAGACTTTTTCTTCACTAGCTCCAGAAATTACAGTGAGGCAAAACTGTGAGTGAGGTAAAAACCCAGTGAGTGGTAAATAGAAATGACCAAATGACTCCAAACTTGTACAATTCCTCTCACTCTGCCTACCTCCCAGCAAAACTGTTCAAGACAGCTAATTCTGGTTACAGAGCAAAAAAGTGTCACAGGATCTGCAATTCTCTACAACCACCCAGTGGAACTAAATTGCTGAGAACCCAGTACTGAACAGATGACAGCTGTTTTACATTCACTACAAACCAGCACAGAAAACCCCCACACTTTCCAGAACACGCACCAGAAAGGGAATTCTTTGGTCAGTTCCAGTCACTTATTTTGTTGTTTCCCTAAACATTTGTACCACATAATTGTGGGGTGATGTTTTTAAGAGTGGTAACATTCTTCCTAACTGAAGTTCAAAACTCACTGGTGGTAAAGTGGGTAAAGTTTTCTCAGTTTAAATTCCACTGACACTGCAAAAGATTTAATTTTTTTTTTTTTCCTCAGCCTTTCCCCCGAGTTGACAAGAAATGGTTGGTATTCACACTTGATAGCATAAAAGACACCATCTAGCATCGAAACTGAAAGCCAATATTACTGAAGTCGCAACCATTCCCATGTCATTAATTCTTACACAAAAGTTTTACATTTAAAAACTAGAAAACATTCTGCCTAGCTAATTTAATGTTCTATTGCTGATGCAATTCATCTATTTCTCTCTCTACTTCAATATCAATGCAAACTTTTCTTTACATGAAGTCGTGTTGCCTTTTTTGATCCCAGGATATAACTTCAAAAACAGTTCCAGCAACTAATTTGAATATATAATTGATGTTAACATTTCATCTAAATAAAAAAGCCATTCTAATTTTCATTGGCATATCAGCTGAATATTAAGTTAATTGGTCTCTTCTAATAAGTTAATCATTTACTAAGTATGTTTTTTTCTACACAACTTACTCCAAACTTTATCAAACTTGATGGGCACAGTGATTATCCAATTAACATACCTAAATATGCATAAAAAGAAGGGTACATATCTCAAATATTACTTAAGATAGTCTTTGTGTCACCTTCGATTCCTAAACGTATTATTAACAGCAAGGTTAAGATTAGTATTAATAATGCAAAACTCTGAAATTAATTCCACACCTAGTGGAAAAGGACTTCAGTTGATTAAAGTGCTTACGTTGAGCTGCATTTTTTCCATTTTAATGGATTGCTCAATTAAATCAAAATTGGTAACAAAACCAGCATTTCAGTAGTATTCACATAGTCAGAGGCCTCTGAAAATAACACAGAAACACTACCCGTAAGGAAATGCAGTATTCTTTTATTAAACCAGATGGCAAACTTGAATAAGCAAACAAGCTCCAGGAAACTTAATCCCCGCATAAGGCAAACATCACCATTTGGAGATGTTTGATTGAGCAGTTTTTTCTAATTAATGTTCCATCAAATACTTCTAAATTCCTTCCAACTTTTTGTAGTCCATCATTCCTCAAAAGAACAAATCAAAGAAAAATTGATCATGACTATATTAGTACTGTCAGGAAATAAGACACTTTTCTGACTCTTCCAACACAACTGAGTAAAATCAAATTAAAAAAATAATAAAAGGGCCTTTTAGTTCTAATCCAATAGTAATCATAAATTGGGTAAATGCATGATCCTCAGGTATGTAAAAAGACCAGTACAGTTGATAGTTTCCCAAATGTCTTTCATTTATAGTTGTATCATTTTCTGGGAAAGAACTGCCAGCCAAAATCAGAATGAAAGAAAGAAATTATATTGATACATAAAAAGAATGAGGAAAAAAAAGAGTAAGCAACCTCACTGACAGGCATCTGATAAAAAATAAAACCCACAAACCAACAAACTATCCAACAGTGGCAAAACCCCCAAGCCTATAGCTTGCAGTTGGAAGTGGTTTTCAGATACCTCTCAGTAAAACATAAATTGACTGGAATTCACACACTGCTAAAAAGTGTGCTGAGAACTCTTCCTAGCTTACTAATACAGTTAATATGCAATACCTGTTCATTGGTAACTTCAGTGCGTGCTTCTCTTTTGCTTATGTAGCGGTAAAAAAATACTCCTCCTAACCTGCGGTTTTCCAATTTAGAGATAAATAATCTCCCATATATGAACAAAAACATTCTCCACGTGTTGTAATAGCTCAGTATTCCACATTTCAAGAAAAAAAAATCAGGTTTTCACTGCTCTTTATACTCATTCTGCAGCCAATTCATATACAGACAGTGAAACTAGACTATCAGTTACACTCTTTCACTTACCAAATCCATACTCATCCAAACAAGATGAAGCTAATACATGTGGCAAAGAAGGAAGTAATTTTTTAAAGGTTTTCTTTACCAAAAAAAAAAAATTCCACTATCTTGAATCACCCTTTTGATATCTATAATAATTACACCTTATTTTCAGCCTTTCATTTCCAGCAGCATATTAGTATATACCCAAAATGAAAAGGCCATTAGTCAACTACAACCAAATTAGTACAAAATGCAAAACATGATCCTGCCTGTCCTATGCCCCATCAAAATTTCAGACTAGGTGATTAATGAAGTTGCAGACATTAATAAATCTCTTCTGCACAGAGGTGAAAGTGGGGAAATAATTTTATCAACAGAAAAGCAGGCAGCACATCATCTCTGCACAAGTGATCAGATATAGTTATCCCAGGTGTTAGAAACCGTATGCTCCTGTGCAAGCAAAGGCAAAGCTTGGCAGCAAAGGAACGGACGGCTGGCTGTGCTGGAGCGAATTGTTTCTCCATAGCAACCCGGATAGTGCTGTGGTTTAGACTTGTGACTAAAACAATGCTGTTAATACTAATGCTTTGGCTGCTGCTGGGTGGGGTTTGCACAGTGGCAAGGCCTTCTCCACTTCTCACTCCACACAACCCAGTCAATAGACTGGGGGTGTGCAAGAGGTTGGCACGGGACACAAGCAGCCCCATGACACAGACTAACCAAAGAGATATCCCCTGCCACGTAACATCATGCTCACTAATGTAACATGTGGTGGAAGAGAGCTTAGATAGCTGGACAGATCTAAGCACTTAGTCTCTAAGTTCCTACTTTGTTTTTTGGTGTTATTTATGTAGGAGGGAAATATGGAAATACTCACTGGATAAACCAGTCACTTCTTTGCTCCCTGGCTCATGGCCATTTTAAAAATAGTCAGGAAACAGAACAGACAGGGCAATTGTTATGGCCTTCCTTCCTCCTCAGGAATCAAGGCAGGCAACAGGGATCAAAAGCCCATCTTGTTTTAGGGCTGGAAGTACTATTGTCATTTCATCACATTATATCAGTCACTCTGAAAGTGTGTGTTATGTGACAAAGTATTCCTCTAGTGCTTTTAAGAGAGATCTTTTTATATACATTCAAACGTATATGTATGTATATAAAACATCATTTAGAACATATGCATCTATTTGTATATAGGCATACCTATGCATGTCTCATATATCCATATGTATCCATATATATGGATGAGTTTTAATCCACATGTAAAGATATTACATTGAACTATAATTATTCATATATATATATATTGCATGCCATAATTCTTTCAAGAAAAGCACCAAATACTATTTATAGAGATTTTCAGATTGTTCCTGATAAATAAATAGTAGCTGATGTTTTACTGCTGCAGACCTTACAGTAAGACTAAACAGTAACACTTGCACCAAACCCCCTCATCTTTGTTTTGAAATACAGCATTTTTGGGACTCTCTACCCTTTATTAAAAAAGTAACATAAAATCGATAGCCTAAAGTTTTTCAAAGGAAGTCACTGATATCTTTCATATCTCAGTCCTCTACAAAAATCTCCTTAGGTCAAATTATGTTCCATTACATCCTCCTCAAAAAACACAAAATCAAACCAATGAAAAAGGCACTTCTAAAGCCAAATTATGCTCAAATCTGAGCTTTATAGTATAAAGTTGGTTTCACTCATTTCTTTTAAGATATGTCTATTTCTTCTTTTAATACATTTTAATGTATTAATACTGTTTTAATACATTTTAATGTACATAACACCATAAAAATCCAGCGAGAGCAAACCTAGCTCCTGTTCAGTTAGGGGCAAATCGTAAACACATTACAGCAGCTATCATCATCATCATCATCATTTAGACTGATAAACTGAAGTGAAAACGGGAGCTAATTTGCCTAAGGACTAAGAAGCAGAAAGAGAGTCTTTCTTCCAAGTCCTAGCTTAGTCCCCAGAATCACGCAACTACCAGCCTACAATAGGGTAACTTCTGCAAATTTGATTATTTCATTTGGAAACAGGTTCTAGCAGCTGTAACTCCTGATATCCATACTTGTATTGAACACTAATAAAAGCAACNTAGACCTGCTGGCCACACTATTCCTGATACAAGCCCAGATCCCCTTGGCCTTCAGTGCCACTTGAGCATGCTGTTGTCTCGTGTCCAGCCGGCTGTCAACCAACAATCCCAGATCCCTCTCTGCTGGGCCACTCTCCAGCCGCCCATCCCCAGTCTACAGCGATACTTGGGGCTATTGTGACCAAAGTGCAGGACCCTGCACTTGGCCTGGTTGAATCT